>RXPK01002482.1:0-107896 GCA_004143645.1 Protaetia brevitarsis
ATGTACGCCTGACGGCGGGGGTGTCGACTGTATTCGCGGGGGGTGTGGGTGGTGCGTGGCAGTTTCGACTGAACGGAGGATCGGATTCTATCTACCACCCTTTGCAATTACATCGTCGGAGCCCCGTAGTTGTTTGCCAAGCGGAATCGGCTACATTTAATGCATTTCGCCGCCGATGATTCATCGTAATTGGTCTGGCGGAACGATCTTTTGGATTGTCCGGCATTATTTCTATATCGTTCTTACTTTAAAGTAGAGAAAATTAACTTGTTTTCAGCCCCCTTGTGACTATTTAAAACGTTGAAATTAATTGAAGTTCTCCGAATGAAGGAGAAACTATTTTGTTTTATAGGGAATATGCAAAATAATTTACTAATCATACTAATAACTACGCATACGGATATATTTTCTTCGATTTTTAAGGAAAAATCGATCTTAATTTCTACGAAATTTGCACCCACATATGGTAGGATAATATCACTTCTTAATACCCATCCAAAGTTTTGATGATTTGTCGGCATAAGTTCTCTCTGTCTTATTCAAAATCTTATTAATTAAATTACAGTTACCTTTGCCCAGAATTAATCAATTCAAATTAAAAAAAATACCATTCTTTTTGTTTAACATTCAATTAGTGCCCCTCAAACTTAAAAGTTTTTATTTAATTCAGGCTTTTGAATGTACGAATTTAGAAATTTGCGTTTTCCAATTTTAAAATAAAGATGCAGTTTCTGTATTCTCGTCCGTGCAACATTGACAGTGGCCACACCCTTGATGTGGAATCATTTTGTCCAATCATTTCAACAGCTTTCATTTATTTACACCGGTTTTTCATTGAGGAGTTTTATTTTTGATTCTTGTATATAAAATAAAATCGTTTGCATTTTTGCGTTTTCATTTTTTTAATGGTATTTTTTAGATTTTTGTTAATTTTCGCTGTTAAGTGTTTTATAAATTCCTTACATTATACAATAATAAAAAAAAAGCTAAAACATGGAAAAGCAAGCAAATATGAAAAAATAGTATGAATATGATTTTACCTTGCCTAAAACTTTTGCTGAAGATTTTCTTTCAATTGCAATTATATTACCTTATTTCTTTCCCTATCACTTTTTTTTTACAGGCGGTATATTTTAATATTCGGTAAACTTAAAATTTGATCCACCTTTTTTTCTATTTTTTTTTTACAATAGTTTCAATGGAAGTTTCTTCAGCAACCCTTCACTATCTATGCTGGAAATTTTTTTATGCATTTAAGTACTCATAACCATTATTGCTTGAGAATTTTTAGCTGTAAAATAGATTTTTTTATATTAAAAAGTATGTTACTAAGTTTGTTCGCGTCGCATGAACTATTTGCACCTTTATGCACTTTTGCACACAAAAGTTCTAAAAAGTGCATAAAGGTGCAAATAGTTCATGCGACGCGAACAAACTTAATGTATTGATTGCTTAGTAACCTAATTTGAAACAATTAAGGGGTTTCCGGAAAGAATTATCTAATTTTTTTATTGGATCTTTGGGCACACGTATCTTACAGACTTGCAGAAACAAATACCAGAATATTGCGAACATAAGCCAGCGATAGGGAAGATAAATCGGGTCCCTTACGTTACTAGGAATCGATATTTTCTCTCTTTCTGGCTCAGGCTTGCATCCTTCGGATATTTTTCTTCCACTCTACCACAACCTAAGACATTTGTAGAACTTCTTGTCTTACTCAGTACTATCTGTCAAAAGGGGTAAAAAAATTTACGTAAGCATTGCCAACACATTTTAAAGGGACATATGACTACGGAATTAAAAATAATATGTTAATGGCTAGAAAAAGAAAGCATTATGTGCGTTTCTCTTGCGATATTTGACGTAATGACGTTTAACCAATTGACATTTTGATACTACATTTGACTGATTGAAGTCTGTTTGCGATTCCTAACGCAAATACAATCATAGATAAGTAATATTGAAATACGATTACTGCGTTAATGTGGCGGCATATGTGAAGAATACGTTGCTGTCGTATGATTCACCTATAAAATAGATGACTACTAAAAATCGTATTTTTCAAGACAGTCGTCATGAAATAACCTTGCAGTGTGGTTTCCGCTACATTTCTCAAAAGTAATATGTGTTATTTTTGCCCCCAATCCAAAATAAATCTATAGTCTGAAATAATATACAAAATGCCGGTTTTGTATGTTTCATAAACTTTAACAAAGTTTTTCCAATTGCGGAAATAAATTTTATTTTCTCTGGATTTATTTAACGTCTCTTCATATTTCTTTATCTTCTAAAAGGGTTGAGAGGGAAAGGGGATGATGTTTTTGAATGATAAAATCATTCCACAACACCGAGGGGAGGGCGTCTTAAATATATATATTTTGATCACATTTTATTCACATTGGAAAGAATGAGAGGGGGACAGAGATGATTTTTTTTAAATATTTTTTTTGTTCAAAACCTCGGGAGAACACATTAAAAATGTTTTATGTTATATATTTTTTTAAATTGGAAGGGGGAGAGGAGGAGGGAGATGATTATAAATTGTTTTTTTCTTTTTTTAAAAAAACAACGGAAGAGAGGACGCATTAAATGTTACGCATTTAATGGTTTTATTCTTATTTTAATACGTCTGTAGAACACATTTTTTAAAATATTTAATTAAATATATTCCACATATAAAATTATAATTTTGTTACACATATTACATAGAGAGGGGGAGGGAGATGATTATAAATTATGTTTTTTTTTCTTTAAAAAGAAAACAACGGAAGAGAGCACGCATTAAAAACGATTCAAATCATTTTTTTTAGCATTGAAAGTATTGGGTAGAATAGAGTAAAGGTTCCGGAACAAATGAATACTTTTATATGTGCCGGAACGCTGCATTGAATCGAAACCAGTTATGATGTTTCGGAACCTAGTACTAATCGAGTTAAAGTTTCGATTCAGATAGTAAATATTGTTGTAAATATTCGGATGATTTCAATAATCGGAATACCCGAATCGGAAGGCTATGATATTCGGAATAATATTCCGATTCCATATTCCATCCGACATACGTATATAAGTTGCATATATTCGGATGATTTCAATTGAAATAGTGATTCCATATTCCAACCAGGGGGTAATGGAAATGATATCTTTTATTTTATCTAAAAAAAAATCAGGTGGTAGTTGGTAGAATCGAGTATCTTTTTACACTCGGAAACTTATAATGTACCTATTTTTGTATACCGCACGACACTGTTAAGGTTTTTTGTTTTACATGCAAAACGTTTTTTGCTTTTTAGTCTTATTTTAATACGTGTTCAATTAATACATTCCACATATTATAAAATTATAATTTTGTGACACATATTACATAGGAGCTCTAACGCGTTTTAATCGCGTCAATAATTGAAAAAAAAAAAAAACTAAGTTTAAAATATAAAAATTTAAAGATTTAAAAATTTTAAATTTAAAAACTGTTAAGGTTTTTTGCTTTGCATGCAAAGCTTTTTTTGTTTTTTATACTTATTTTAATACGTTTGTATAACACATTTTTTACAAAATTTAATTAATATATTCCACATAAAATTATAATTTTGTGACACATATTACATAGAAGCTCTAACGCTTCTTAATCGCGTCGAGAATTGAAAAAAAATGAAAATTTAAAAAAATATGAGTTTAAAAATTTAAAGATTTAAAAATTTCACATTAAAAAATCATTATTTTTTTTTTAATTTTAAAATAATTTTTTTTTTTCTAAATTTTTAAAAATCTCTAAATTTTTCAATTTTTCTGGCCAATGCATTTTCAGCAACACCAATGTTTATTCTAACTCCTGACGCGATTAAGAAGCGTCAGAGTTCTTTATAATTAATAATATTTGTCTCACGTAATTATAATTTTATAATATATGGAATATAATAAATATGGTAAAAATATGATATACAAAAGAATTAAAATAAGAATAAAAAAAACATCTCAAGATACCTACTATGTTGGCACTCACAGGTGGCGAAATTGCAAACTTGCATTAAGTGTTTTCTTGGGCTTGGTTCACCTTAGGATCTGACTTCAGTTTTGTGCGTTAAGCTACGAGCTATTTACTACGAACGGGAAAGCCTGCGGACTAAATAAGTCCACTGTGAGTAGGTCGTAGCGTGATAAAACTGCAGTGTGATGAGTCAGCAGGTAAATAGAAAGCACCTAATATTTGCCAATTTTGTTATTGGTATCAACTTTTGATAGTAGAGGCTATACTTTGCATTCCCGTTCATTCACTTATTAGTAGGTAGGGTAGTGTTATTATAAGAAATACATATTACATCGTATAATCTATATTTTTTAGTGTACAAGATGTGGTTTAAAAAAAAAAAAGAAATTGTACTACTGTGTTATTGAGATGTTACTAAAGCGGTGCTGGCAGATTACCATCGTATTTTTCTTTCATTGGCTACTAATCTACTCTATGCAATTAAAATGATAAGTTATGCTAAGTAAAATAATCGTTAAACCATTTCTATTATAAATTAACACATTAAATCAGTAACTATATGCCCATTCCAAGTTCGATTCAGTGCTGAAACTAATCGAGATCGTCATTTAAGATCTAATTCCCTCAATTGCATCGCAGCGCTGCGGAATTCATTAACAGATCAATTTACAAATAAATCAAATTAAACTGCACACATTACAGATACACGTAGTAGCGATACGTGTAATATAGATATCATATATTAATATACATGTCACCTCGTTCAAAGAGACCGTTTTCTTGCCAAGCTAGATACTAAATCACTTCTTTTTTATTTACTCTAATATGGTAATCGATTCTTTATTAGATAACTATCAAATGAGATTTAGGTATGTGAGTAACTGGTATTTACGCAGATTGTTTACAAATAGAAATTAGATTGTTTATAAGTGGGAGCTTGGTTATAAGGTGTTGATTACTGTTCTTTATGTATCTATTGAATAATGCAAATCTGTTTTACTTACGGGAAAGAAATGTGTAATATCTGTATTTTAGGTTGACATGCAAATATAATTTATGGTAATATAAGCCGAGCAGCAATTTTTTTTTTATGTTTTCTTCAGTAACTATGTGCAGTTTTACTTTCTTTTAGAGTCGTAATAATAACAATAAAAACAAAGTTAGTCTGGCACGTCAAGTTTTGGTACAAACGTTATTGAAAAATAAATTGAATAACATAAATTAGGTATGTAAATTACATAGAGCTGTATGCTATCGTTCTGTCTTAAAATGTTTTTCTTTTTACTTTTCTTTTATATTGTTCTACGGTACTTTCTGATATCAATGCCCAACAATAATTAGCTAGCATTTCACTGTTCCACTTGCCTTAAAAACGTTTTTCAGTAACAGAAATGTCCTGATGAAATCTCGCAGTGTTCATCACTGACGTTGTCGAGGTTCGGGGGAAGGAAATCCAGGTGCGAATCTAAAAAATGTATTTTAAGGCTCATGTTAAACCCCAGTTCATGGTAACTTCTAAGAAGTTCATTAACAATTGCTATGTAATTGTCAGATTTTGTGTTTCCTAGAAAATTTTGAATCACCTCTTAAAAGCATTCCGAGCACTACATTCCAAGTCATTTAAAGTTTCTTCAAATTGTGCCTCTTGTTGTAGACGTTTAATTTGGGGTCCTACAAAAATTCCCACTTTAAGTTTTGCATTTGAAATATTGGGAAATTTGTGCTGAAGGTATTGGAATCCACGACCATTCTTCATCAAACCTAATTTGATATGCAATGCCGGTGTAAATATTTTATCAGGTTCCACTAGTGTCTTATGAAGTATATTCTTTCATACAGGAATATACTGAGCCCTGACTGGCCAATCTTTAACAACGTAGTGGGAATTCCTCTATTGACTGTCCTACTCACAAAGGAAACAGCAGTGCTTTGTTTACCCCAGTTGTAAACCGAGTAGAATTGCTACAACTTTGAGGTCACCACGATATGGCATTTGTATACTTTGTAATTAATTTTCTCAAGAGGACGAGTCATATTTTCATAAGTTTCCTTCATATGGTCTGCGTGGCTAACCGGGATGGATGAATAAACGTTTCCTATGTGAAGGACAGCTTTCAAACTCAATTTCGAAGTATCCATAAAAAGACGCCATTCTTCTGGGTTGTGTTGATGACCTACTGTCAGCAACAAATCATTGATATTATTGTAGAATGAAAGACCTTCTTCGATTGAAAAATACTGTGACAGTTCTTTCTGGCGATTACGATATACTGAAATATGTGTGCCTGGAGCTAACAGCTTCCATCCTTGAGGATCCTAGTAATTCTGCTTGAGTTTTTAACAGATTCAGATCTCGAATAAGGTCATTTAATTCTGACTGATTTACTAAGTGAAGTCCGTCCTCAAGACATGGCAAATATTCATCACCGCCGATCGACAACTCGGAAATTTCTTCCTCTGCATCTGTAATGGCGTATTCTTCACTCGAAACACCTGCAGGTCTTGTAACAGGCAAGGCTTCTGAATGAGGTGCTAGACGAGTAACGGAAAACACACTAGCGTAATTAATCTTGTTCATATTTTTCTTGGAGAACCCGAAACTTTTCGTGCAGCAAAAGTAACAATCAGACAAATGGCATAGCGCTGTTCTTACAGTTTGATCAGCCCCTCAGAGTAACAGCACACTGTGCGCAGCAAATGTGAGGATCTCATTCCTTGTCCTGATATTTAATTTTTAGACCAAAATAGTGGAAATATAAATTTTCTTTTAAAGGCGTAATATTCCGTTTATGTCGTTGGGTAGTGAATTCTCCACGTACATAACATGTATGGGATGTGTTGGGATGTGTTGGGATTATTTCTACACTCACTGGACATTATGAAATAAAAAGACGTTCAGCTATCACAAACAGGACATTGAATTTAACGATCGCAGATCGCTTTCTTTTCGGCGTACCCGAAACTCTCTTTTACCTCCTTCGTCGGGATGACGTCTATCCAAGTGCCTGGTTACTCACTTCGCCTTCCACCCGGATAGATTTTTTTCTTGTCGCACTAGACGTGTGTTTCCATTGCTTGCGATGGTTGACACAGCTCCTGGCTGTATCGGATTCACCGCATGATCATCCTAGGTCTCCTATGTTGCCACGGGATCTCTGGGTCATAATCCTGTGATTGTTTGACGAGAGGATTGGGATGATCCTTAGTCTTCTCGAATGTTTTCCCTGCGATTCTCAAGATGTAGTCCCATACGGGTTCCATCTTGGTATCCCTTGGATGGTGTCGTTCCTGACGTACCAAGATGCTCCTAGGGTCGTCCGGAGCGCCTTGTTCTGAAACACGACAAGTTTTTTGATATGACATGGCGCAGCCGTTGCCCAGCAAGGCATGGCATATGTCAAAGAAGGTCGGATAATGGACTTGTAGATCCTGATCTTGTAAGCAGGATCAATTCTACTTGTCCAACCGATAATTGGATACAGTGCGCTGAGCAACCTCTTTGCATGGTTGACGGCGAAGTCTACATGTGGTCCCCATGTGAGCCTGGAGTCCATGAGAACACTCCGAATCTAACGAGCCATGCGTAGCTCCTTATATGTATACCCACATAGTCAGAAATTTACATATTTCTAATTTCATTGGATCTAGAGCACAAATGGCGTGGTTTGAAGGCTGTGATGTAAGAAACAGGTGACAACATGTTCGGACATGTCCGCTAAATTCTCGGCGGTACAATATATCTTGTAATATCTTTCTTACATAAAAGTCACTTTGAAATTCTGAAAAAATTTAATATATTTTTTGAAAAAGCTATTTAAAATAATTTCTCAAAACCCTGAGGTGATGAAGCAAATTTAAAATTAGTTGCAGAATCAGCATGAAAAACGATATAAACTACACGAAATGGTGAATGAGAAAAAAAAATTGTGTTGGACAGTGTAATTAGTTAGTGCTTACATCTTCATTAACAATTATGGCAACATAATGAAAGAGTAAATAATTTCAGAAAGTAATCCAAATTTCATATTGATTATACAAAAACTTTCAAGGTACTGATGGCACTCGTTCAATCATTTCTTGGACAATATACCAACATATGTATATAACTTCTATGACCAAATTCGATAACCATTCTTGTGTCATTGCACTTCATAAGTCTTAATTTAAAAAAAAAATATGTTTCTGCTGTTACTATTTCTGTTGTATCATTTCTTTTTACAAATGTTAGTGATATTAATTTATCTGGTTATAAAATTTTAAAGGTGGTATTGACAAGGTGTAAACTAATAAACCTTTTCGTACTCCCTGAATTTAAAATGTGTAAGTACCAATAGTAGAAATTCTTTCATCATTGTATTCAATCAATATGACGTGTTTGAACCAAGTAGAGATATTTATACATTGTTTTATCTTATCTTACTTTTTACATGTAAAATTATCATTGTATAATAATGGCTCACTTCATTTAATCATTAGCTTAATATAAACCGTAATTTTGTGTTTGCATATCCGTTTATTGTCGATTCCAAAAACCTATTTTATTCCATGTATATTAGAAATATTCTCCCACGTGTTCTTATTTCTGCATTAAATATTAGGTGATCCCGCATCGAATGGAACGGTTTTTACCTGGGTTTCTTCCATAATAGATTTTGCCGGATATTGAGTCAGCCAACATTCTGGAGATCGAAAACCAACAAATTATCGACCGATATGTTGACATAAAGCGACTGTAGCGATTCTGGTAGTGTAGATACGGGCTAACGTAACGTTTTCGAGACTTTTGAGGTCTGAAATATTACAGACAGATCAGATAGAACGTCTTTTATAGAGATTTGAAAGGAAAAGAGCTGTATATATATATCCCTATAGAAATTTATTGTGAGTGCTGAATTGAAAGTTTGTTTCTTTCGCTTTTTATATTTCACTTATAGAGGATTGTTTTGTTACGTGGGCATAACGTAAGAAAGAACGAATCATTGAAGATCTTTTTGGCAGTGGAAGATTAAAACATAGGTGCAGTGTCTAATGTCCTTATGGCTGTGTAAACATAATTTATTGTTATTACATAAAACCCAATTTTGCGTTGGCTTTTTCTCAATGGCTTTTTTTTTCTGAATGTATCAGTAAAAATAAAAGAAAAACATAGATTTCTATTAAGAAAGAATGGTCTTGTGAATTATTTTCAATGGAGATGTATGTACCTACATCCGGAAAAGTAATTTTACCTCTTCAATCTTTTCTAGAATAGTGGAGTCATGATAAAAATATACATATTTAAAATTTGTGTGAATGCGGTGTTGAGGTTTTACGGTAAAATTTCGATAGATAAACTGTGGTTAAAATTTGTTTTAATTTGGATTAAATTTAAATTTAATTTAATTGAAAAGGATTAAAATTACAAATTTTATTCCAGGAGGTTTGGCTTCAAGTTGAATAAAACGAAACAGAAATGTTTGCATTGGTGTGAAGAAAAAAACTAAGCTTTTCTACACATTTTGCAATAAGCACTAAAGGATTAAATATAGAACTGAAGCAGTCTTAAAACTAGAAGAACATTACTAAAACACCACCTTTTATGTTATTAACTAGCTAGGAAGCTTCTGAAGAAAAGTAATGTCAAACCAGAGACTTAGTTAGCCTATCAAAGACATATAAATTTGTTTTACACCTCAGAATTATATTTTAAATTATTTCCATATTAGAATCTACCTATTCATTTCAAAATCCGAATCACAAGTTAATTGTAAAATTAAAATTTAATGGACGACTAATTTTGAATACGAAGTTGGATCTTTTAAAGATATAAATACGGACTTCTTCCGTAAGTTATTTCCTATAGGATGCACCTATAGATTATATTTCTTTTCGTGTGTTAATACGTTCCCTACGGTAAAAACTATCAAGACTGAAGGACTGTGGGCACAGCTGTCAAATATACAAAGCGTAGATCAAGGTTTAGTGATAGGTAAGATCTAGGTAAATTTAGTTTACATATTTTCCGCACGCAAAATTTTAGAAACTTTGTAAACTTGGTTGTAACTTTTCTGCTGGCCTTTCTCAATGTTAAGAGCAAACATTCTTCAAAAGCGGTTAAGCATATTGCTGAATTTGCGGAGAAAGTCATTTAATTACACTTCTGGACAAAATAAACTTGAAATAACATTTTTAATTTACAAGTTATATTGAATAGACTAGTGTGCATGAAAGAAATAATAATAGTAAGAGCTCTGCTAGGAAACGAAATGTCAACAGAAAGGTGTAATTGTTGTAATTGTGACAGCTTTTTAAGTCATTTAGTTAAGAAAGCGTATTCTTTGTTTCTATAATTAGTTCAGTTGTTTGCAATAAGTTAACTAAATATTGCCGGTCCATTGAGAATAAGTATCACAAGTGATTATTCTTCTCCGTGAAGGATATTCATAAAGAGAAGTTGCTAGAATTCTAAATATCAACAAATCTGTGATATAGAGGGCTGCATTACGGTTCAGAAATACTGTTGTATCTAGTTTCAAATGAACACCCGGACAAGATACTAAAAGAAAAACAACACACAGAAAAGATAGCCATATCGAACTTCAGAGTTTGAGAGAAAACGGTTTGTAACATCTTGTCAGTTAAAAAATGATCTTCGATTAGGCATTAGGAAAGAAATTTCTATCAAAACAGTAAGAAAACTGAAAGAAGTCAATTTGGCAACTTTTGTCAAAATTATCAAGGTTGGAACAAGGAGCAATGTAACTGCGTTTTGTTTTTGGACCAGTCTAGATTCCACCTAAACGGGAATGATTGCAGTGTTATTGTCATACGAAGATCATTGAGCGATTTGTACCATGTAACATTCGAGAATTTGACAAATATATAGTGAGGGGTATGTAATGGTTTGGGGTGGCATACAATGTAATGGTCGTAGAGCAGCATTGGTTTTGATACGAAATGGGTCTCTAACGGCAAGGAGATATAGAGACGAAATTATTGTACTGCATGTTCAACCCATTGCCGAAAATTTCAGCAATGAATTAATTTTTACGCACAATGCCAAACCAAAGATGCAAATATCCAATGTTTGGAGTGGTCTGCCAAAAGCCCTGATCTTAATCCTATTGAGCATCTCTGGGATCAATTGGGCAACAAAAAAAAATTGCAGCTAGACCGCCAGTAACACTAGATGGACTTTCTATCTGCTTGTTTAAAAACGGTAACAGATACCTTAAGAACTTAATCTCAAGCATGCGAAGGTAGGTAGCGTGTATTGTTGCAAGAGGAGGGCATGCACGCTATTAATAATGTTATTTTTGTTAACTTTTTAGTATTTTTTAGTTTATTAATTTTAATTTGTTAATTTTATTACACCTTAAATCAATTGAACTCTAAGGAAATAGATGCATTTACATACTGCAAACTTCTCCTAGACACTGAACTGACCAGTTCAGTGTGTCTGCTGATGATGATAGCTTTGCTATTGAAACGTACAGTGGATCTCAAAATTCATGTCATGCCCTAGGGAGGCTATATCAAAACTTTTTTCCTTATGGGAGTGGCTTATTCCCGGAGTGCTCTTAATTACCGCCGATAGACCTTCTTTCTTACATCTATACGTATTATAACGCATTTTCAAGTGGAGAATTTGGTCCTAAAATAACATCATAATTTCAAACGTGCTCACGGTCGCTGCGAGCTTATACGAATGGTTAGGTTAAGAAAGGTTTCGATGCCTACGGATTGAATCCTAATTGGTAACGTCTTTTCGACGAAAGTATGTTTGTTACCTATATCGATATGCTTAAAGTGTTATGGAGGTATAAAACATATCGCGTATAGTAGAGATACATATACAGGAGGAGAAGTTGACGATATTAATTGCTTGATTGTGTTATTTCTGAATGTTTATTTAGGTTATATTTACACCTACAGTAATTATTTTCACTGTATTTTCTTTAAATAAATGGATTAATTTCTGTTTTTTCAATAGGAAATGAGGTGGTCCTGTTTTATAAATAACAGATTTTACGGATTCCTATATCAATAATGTATTTAAAAATGCATCTAATGTAAATTATTCATTGTTCAAAATTTGAAGTTTTTTTTTTGCATAGAAAGTGAAGAAAATTGTTGAGTGTGTCGCTTCATTACCCGAATAGGAAATATTGTCAGTTTTTCTTAATGTTTAATTTGAATAAAAAAATACTACCTATACGATACCGAAACTTCGAACCTATCTTAACGTGACACACGATCTTTGGAAAAACTGTTTATTAGAGATTGTTATAGTTTTTTATTTATACTAACAATAATTTCCTTTGTAGTTCTATCCAGTTGCGTAGTTCTCTTTGCAATAGTTCAAAATATTGTGTGATTATTTATATTTTGTGTACTTTGTCTTTTATATACCGAGTATTATATAGTTACTTTATTGTTTATTCGATCTAGTCGAATCGCATCGACAATGTTAGATAATGTATTTTTTTTTATAAAACTCTGGGTGAAAATAATAACTCTTAGCGAAACCGTCAAATCTTTACCTTATTTTTCATGACCTGTTCACCGAATCCCTTTTTAGAATTTTAGAAACAAATAGGAATTCCCTTTTCAGGACGGATGTTATTTTTAACTAAAATCTATATGCATTCAATGAAAATAATAAAATAAATAAATATGTGCGATGCCATACCGCTTTCATTATACAGGATATCATCAGCTTTCTTTTCTTTTATACAAATTTTGATCCGATGAATTTTCGTAGTATTAATCACCAAATCTATTAAATCAATCAAAACACGGCTCGAAGTTCCAACGTTTCTAATAGATATCCAAATGTTATTCCATCTTAAAATTTTGATTATTTCACTCTGAATTGGAAATTTTCGGTCATGGTATAGGAAAAATACGTTTTTTTCAAAATATGTTTATTTATTCACGACGTTTCGGCAATTTGATATTTAATTTAAAGTGTTGTTGAAAAACCATATTTTCCATTTATAATTATTCATTCTAGGTAATTGAAAATCTATTGTTTTTTTATGATATTTTATTTATAATATTAAATATTTTTTATATACCCTATGGTAACAAAATAACATACCAGTTAGGAATGTTACGGGAAGCAAAATAAGTAGTATAGTATAATAAATAAATAGTTAATATAACAATTCTGAAGTATCTAAAGTAAAGTGGTATTAATTTAATACGCATCGGATACGTATACAGCGATCGGCGATAACGATGGCAACAGGCTTTTGAAGTAGTCCCGGATAGCGGGCCAAACATTAAAACCATCAAACGCCTTCTTTAACATCCTGCTACAGATATTTAAAGAATACTAGTACCCATCGTCAAGTGTGTATGGGCAGTAGCCTTTATTGCATTTAGGTGTAAAACTGAGCAGAGTGTGCCATGCAAGAAAGTATTTGTCAAAAAAAGATCATAAATTTAATCGTGTTTAGGGTTTGTTATTTTAGGGACGGAAATATTTAGGTTCTCGACATCGGTCGAAGCAAGCCCCTCCCAGAAGGAAAAAGTTTTGATATCTGCTCCGTAGAACATGACATTAAAAAGGCGACCCACTGTACGTTCAGTTTAGTGCAGTATGTGGTGAGGGGTCTAGGAGAAGCTTGCAGTATTGCCAGTACCGCAGTTTGGAGAATTTTTATCATGAATTTACATATTTATCTGTGTCAATAAATGTCGTTAGCGTGTTTTATTTTTATTTTGAATTTTACTAGTGGCTGTTTAATATTGTCCAGAAGTGCATATTTATTGAAATTTTCATACATCGTTAAAAAGCAAAAATTCAGAAAATAGTGGCATGGCGAAAATAAGTTGTAAGGAAAGATATATTTCCTTTGATCTACTAATGATTGCGTAGGTATGTGCAAATTCCAAAAAAAAGGTTAATCCTTTGGCGGAAATTACAAAGGTCAAATTCTGGAAATGTAAATCTCGCTAGTCGACAAGATTCAGGCATCTTTGTCGCTTACGTCGCAGGATATTATCCTGTCGGAAAATAAAAAAATATATATTTCATAACTTTATGTATTTATTTATTAGATAAATCCAAAAGTTTCGTAACATAACGTTGGTTACAAAATTGCCAGTTATTTCGTGGGATTCTACAATGTACTTTTTTTCAGTGTATCTTTATTAACAGATATCGAAGAGTAAGGCTTAGTTAAGCACTAAAAGTCTGAACTGCAAGAACCTCGTGAAAACGAACGAAGCATAACATAAGATTTTTGATTCTGAAGCAGACAAAAAAATGTCACTGCGTGTAGCTTTTGTAATTTATACACATGTATTTGAGAAATACATCATACATCATCTTTATTTGGTATATAAAGTATGATCTGTGTTGCTACTACTATCTGCGTTTTTACTGTTTCCTTTGTATAGTTACCTATTAAAAAAACCTTAATAGAACTTGCATTATATTCCACATTGTACTGATGCAGCAGGTATATTAATACAGCTATACACAACGGAATAATTCGAACAGAAGCGGTGAAAATCTGCCCATCAATCCGCGAACATTACTCGCTGTCAGCGAGGCGTAGCAATAATAATCGCCCAGTTCCCATTTTTATTATACGGAGCTTAGACAACAATAAAGCGGTTGGCCCGATGCCGCTGTTCGAAGATGTATTGTACGTTGTTCGTGGACGTAATCTGTCTCGATTCTGATAGATTACAAGTTACAATAACCCTCCTTACAGTCAGTAATCGTTGCTGATGGGCAGACAATGCGTCCGGGCTCAATCACACGAATATAAAGGGGCACACTTTATTTCCCGCCGTTTCGTCGTTCGTAAAACCGGTCCACATGCAGATTTAGATTGTTGCCGGCGGGCGTACTGGTCCGAAAGGGGACAGAAAAGTGGAAGGAAGTCGATACGGACGCTGCTGCTACGTCGTAAGAAGTAAAAAAGCGAAGCCGTGCGAATTTAAATTAATACGAAAAATAATAAATTCCTCAAGTGCAATAAGATGAAATTATGCAGAAAATGTATTTCAGATCCTTGTTTGTGTTCTTATTAGCACAGTATGCTTATTATGTGATAAATTAAAAACACTAGCATAAGTATCTCCAAGCAACATACTTACAGTGTTAGTACACACAGCAGTAATTAATATAGATTGCAAAAAATTAACATTGTAATCTTATTTTTATAATACCCATGATGGAACTAGACGGAGTACCTTGCATTTATTGTGATAATAGCAATATGTAATTAAAATTTTAATGAGCTGATCCTATCTTATACGATGATATTGTTAACTGGAGATGTTTATTCTCTTATAAGGCAGTTCCCTGTATTAATTTGTCGTCAAATTTAAATAATATAAATTCCTTTTGGGAAGGTCCAAGATGTAACGTTAACGGATTGCCAAATTAGAGGTTAAATTAAAAAAGAATGAGGTTATGAAGGAGATTTTAACTAACCGGAAGAAGTATTGATTGTGTCACTTTCTAAAGAAGAACAATAAAGAAAGTTTAACAATAAAGATGAATTTTTTGAAGAAGTACAATTACATACCTATAGAGTGTCCGACAAGGAAGTTCGAGGTTTTTATATAGCAATTCCTTTATTTAACAGAAAATTCGAGGTGGAAATCACGGATCGGATAAGCTGGAATCAATCTAGCTAAAGATAGGGGATTGATCTGGTTTACAGAGCTAGAATCGTCTGTATGTCTGTATGTAAGGAAGGTGATGTTACACTGCGAACTAAAAGATCTATTGTGCTCCTATACTTGCTGCATTACAACTCGCCTTCCAATCCTATTCCTTCCAGAAAGTGTAGGATATCAGAAGGCCCCAGGTTAGGTAAGCCTCCCTCTTCGATTTCACCCATGCTCCCAGGTGCAACGCTCTTGAATTGCATATTGCTACGCAATTTGAGAGGAGATGGATGGGTGTTTCATTCTGTTCCCCACAAAATCTACATTCAGATTTCTTTGCTACTCCAAGCTTGCTCAGTATCTATAGTGAGGTGAGAAACATAATGATCACCTTCTTCTAGGAAAATATGCCACGGTCTTTTAGGCAAGGCCTGAAGCAATATTACATCGTGCAATTGAAATCAATCAGAGGGCTTATAAAATCTATGTTGCAACAACAGGGCGATGCTGAGGGGATTAGTGAATCCCAAAATACAATCAAGACCGATTTGGAAATGTATTCGAGAACTGAATAGCCTGAAGGACTGCAATAAAGTCACTTTGCTGTGGATATCCGGACATTTAGCAATTGAAGGAAACGAAGAAGCGGATGAGTTAGCAAGTAAAGGATCATCGTTTTCATATATAGGCCCAGAACCTGTTCTAGGAGCGTCCAAAAATAAAATACGAGAATGGGTAAGAAGTTAAAACTCCAGGCAAATTCATGGGACCTCCTATATTAACGGACCATCAAAGAAGACCACTGAAGAACTACTGCAACTTGGTAGGAATCATCTTCACACCGTAACAGGGCTCCTTACAGGGCACTGCTCATTGAAAGAACAGCTACAGAAAATTGAGATCAACACTGGAAATACGAACTGCAGACTGTGTAATCTAATGACTTACCATATTCTGTGTGAATGCGAGGCTCTGCAGATAAAAAGGCAGGGAATTTTTGACAAGCCAATAATGAACTCATAGGATTACTTCGATCAACCAGCCAGAGACCTCTGCAGATTAGTACAGGATACTAGGATACTGGAATATAATTTAATGGGTGAAAAAACATGAGAGACCAAATATAAAAAGGCAAGAGGCTGTAGTATTTTTGCGGACTCCATTTCAGACGGTTCCCCTAACAACAAAGAAAAACAGCAATTCTTTGGTCAAAAATAAGAAAACAACTTGTTGTAAACATTGGTCGAATTCTCCATTATTGTAGAGGTTAAGTTGCGCTACGTGCATACCTACATATATTATACAGTTCAATTACACAAAATCCGGGAAATTCTTAGCTCTTAGAATAAGTTGATCCAAAAATTAGTGGTAATTGTCAAATCCAGTATGACTACCGAAATCTGATGCTATTAATTATTGCAGAGAAGTAAACATTTCTATTATTGTACAAACAATCTCTTAAATATTTTTCCATTGTGGTCATTACGGTCCCTGCTGCAAGACAAAAATCGCCTTTTTGAGGACCTTAAATTATTTCTTGTAGACTGTTCTGTCGGTGAATGCATGCGTTCATTGGGTCCATTAGTGCCCAGAGCTATGTACACTGCCCGACTTATTTAATGTCTTGGTCTACAGCGCAGTATAGTTATAAAACGTATATAGTTGTAAAAGGCTTCGCAATTGTGCAAATCATGTAGAAAAATTGGATTATTCAATATCACAAGTAAACGTTGTACATAGCGGTTTGAACGTGTTTTAAATTGAAATATCTCTGTAATAACTTAGACCCAATTGACTTAAAACTCACATAGAAATAAATAAAGTAGCGAACAACAGAAGAAGACTTCATAAAACTATAGCTTCAACAAATATTAGCTATTGTAAGCGTATATTAATTACTATTTTTTTAAATGGAGACTTCAATAATGTTTAATTATTAGCATTTATTATTGCAGAATCCACCTATGTGTAACTAACGCTATAAAATTGCTATTTATAAAAAAATAAAAACTATGTTTAGTCTGGTTACATTATTTATTTAAGTAAACATGCTAATTCCAAATATAAATAATATAATTAATTACGTCACTGTCATTAAATATACAAACATATACAAACAAAAAATGGTAACGTAAAACATTCCGCAAAAATATACACTTAAAAAAAGAAATTTAAAAAAATATATAACCAAAACAATATACACATAAATTAATAAAAGAATAATTCTAAATGAAAGGATTCACACTCTAATTGTAATAAACAACAATTTTAATAAAGCATATTAATTATCATATCACTGAAAATCAAGTTTTTCTTTGAAATTTCAAAACACAAATTATAAATTCATTACTTTTACGAGTATTGGCTAAATTTGCATTTGTCATTTACTAACAATTACAAAACTCGGCCTTTTACCATAATTACCACTCCGTCCTTTATGTAATTCAACAACGCCTAGTGTTTTTGAATGACGAGCTCATATATCTACAAGATAGTGTTTAGTTGAACAATAAATTTTAAAATGCATATAATATATAAAAAAATTACATAAATCTCCAAAAGAAAAAATCATATAGGCTCATGTTGTTGTCTTTACCAAAATAAAAATATTTGAATGAATTCATTCATATCTCTCATCTCAATTTTAAAATTTTTAAATTGTATTCACTCTCGTTTACCGAACGAGCGCACTGCCATTTGAGCCATTTAGCGAGGCATATGTAGACCCGTGCGACAAATCGACAAACAAAATTGTCTTGGGAAAAATTCCTCTTAATTGTTACAGTTATTAGCAGAAATACATTAATTCGTTAATTATTTCATACTGTAAAGAGCTTGCAATCTTTGCATATTCACCGTTCTGCCGGCCTTTCAAGATCTGATATCGACATATGTCGATTTGTCGCACGAACCTACATATGCTTAACTAGCTCACATGGTAGAGCGTTCGTCCGGTAAACGAGAGTATTCGAATCCTGCCTGAGGAATTTTTTTCTTGGGAAAGTTATTAGCAGAAATACCTTAATTCGTTAATTATTTCATAGTGTAAAAAGCTTGCAATCTTTGCAATTTCATACCATGTTCCTATTGTAATTTTATAAGCATATTTTTTGTTACCACTAAACAAATTTCTCTCAATGAAGTACTAATGACCACGTGGAGGGAAAATCACTATTTTTATTAATCTATTTTACATAACAATCTAATTACTAGTCGAAGTTATTCCGAGTTTGTAGTAACATGCGAGTTTCACTCTTTTTGATCCAATTTTTCGTTATACTAATCTAGGGCTGCCACCTATGAATCTACTTAGCCAGGGTAGTTGGTTCTGAAAACCCGAATTGTTTGAACTAAAATTCGAACGTTTTTAACGAGGGCATGAATTTTATAAAATTGAAAATGCAATAAACATAAAAACCTTTATTAAGTAAATTTGGATTTATTAAATAACTAAATTTGTAAAATACATACAGTTTCAAACATATTTTTATTCAAAATTAGAATTAAAAATCGTTATTATTACGAATAGTTTTATACTATTATATTAATAACATCTATAATTTGACTCTGAAAAAGCAAGAAAACAAGGTCTTGATTCTCACAAAATTCTTTAATATATATCACACGACCGGTTTCGCTCTAGCCGAGCATCATCAGGTCAGAATTCAAAATCAGTTTAAAATCTTGACTAATTTTGTGTAGGTATAGTGCTGTCTAGCATCAACGTCATGTTCTGTGGATGTGCTACTAGATATTAATTAAACAAATTAACAACAATTTGCAAATTCTTCGCATATATGTATTTCCAAGAATTATATTTTTAGGTACGTAATAAAATAATGCGGACAACTAATAAAACGAAACGATAAAGCAATGAACTTCTGTTTGCAATACATTCATACATATACGTTGTTTACACAACAGGAACCGCGATACACGATTGTAAAACGCCTCACTAATGACATTGGTTGTTATTTGTGATTCACTTGCTCACTGTAAGATCTATTGCATACTACAGTCACGAGTATGTCCAATGCTACGGATAATGACACGCGGCTATGAGTTGTGTGTTTGGGTATTGTTCATAAATAAAAATCGTTAACACTGATCGTAGCATAATCTCGTCGATTGTACAGAGGAATTTATGCAAACGTAACAATGTCTTTCCATATCCGCATGTAAATATGAATGTTTGTATGATATATGTGGATGGTTGTGTGTTGTACATGCATCAACGCATCATGTTGTATTGTAAAATGACTCACGTATTACAAACATATAAATACATACACAAGGGCAGATAATCTGAGGAAGAATAGAAGTAATATATGAATAAACACGTAGTCAACAGCAATTATAATTCATTTTCCTTTCCGGCCATTTCATTTAAATAAACGCGTCCTTAAGTAGGTACTGCTTTTATCATATGAATGTGTATGTACTTTAAAAATAGGATTCTTATCCTTAATGTTTCATACAATACGAGTTAATTTATTAAATGGGAATAAAAAGAAAGATTTGTAGGAATTTCGTTATTAATGCATTGATATTAATTAAGTTGTTCTGTATTCGGAATTCAGCACAGGAATTTAATCAGGTCATGGATTTATTGCATTTATTTACGGTTTCCTTAGAGGATTGGTGTAAATTTTATTTAAATAAGTTTATTATCCTCCATAATCATCCTCTTAATGCATACTAACCTAAAATACGAAGATACTATTAATAATAATAACTTCGATTTATTATGAATTTGAAATGCGTTATTTCGTATTTGCGAATACAACATATTCACATATTGTAGCTTTATCGGCAAAAAACGGGCGTCATGTTGTTGCGTTGGTCAATTGTTATCAATAATATGTGTATAGAGGTCATACACGCATGTATTTTGGTAACGCTGCATTTTGTTTATTTGTTTCTTGAATGTTTTTAAAATCATTACTAAATATATATATTTATTTAGAAAGAAAGTATAAACAATAAATGTAGTTTACGCTGAACTAATTAGTTTTGTAATTGTAGATATAATATTGATATCATGAATGAGTTGGAAATAGTAATATGTATATCTCATGTTTTGTTTGTCATATCACAATGTTTTGCGGATATTGTGATCTTTGCTGTATATTCTCTTATGTATACATGTAAAATTAACTTACATAAACTTTGTACCATTTGTCAATCTCATAAAAACAATCACGATCCTTTTCTAATATTTTCTATTATTTTTTTTCCATTCAGCTGTTCATCGGAAAACACAATAAGAACTTTGCCCACTTGCAACAAACAATTTAATTAGTCAATCGAAATCATGCTTCAAGTTTAAAACCTCTGTGCGTCTCTATAAACCCTAATAATTACTTCATATATGTCTACATGCATTTGATTGAGTTTAGATTGGTTAAAACGTGAGTAAATAATTTTCTTTAGGAAAATGCTTTAATTGGTGTTACACGATCTGGTATTTCTGACAGGGAAGTATATACTAGCTCCAATTAATGATGCATCACATCATAAAGTTTTTGGGAAATGCTGTTTATTACTACTAAAAATGTTTTTAATACATATAAACGTGTACATTAAAGACAATTCAAAAGAAAAAATTGGAAATAGATTTTTTTTTTAAAGAGCTTGAGAAACACGTAAATGCTTACGTGTTTGTCAGGTATCCGTGTTGAGACAAACGCGTCTATGCTGAAATGCGTGCATCGCAAAGTAACACAGCCAAAAAAGAAAAAGAAAAAAGGGAACTTAGAGACACACCCATAGTTCTGTCACCTAAGATTACACTTGTATATGACCTTGATAATTTTGACATTCCGTATACGTACAGATACATTTTTTTATAACGTTGTAAAGTTGTAATATAATTTGCTTCTAAATTATTGTTGAGGAACTCATCTCGCTGGTAGAATTAAGTAGCTATTATGTGATGTGTGGATCAACTTGCGAATTATGATTAATGCAACGAAACATATGGTGGCTGTAGATTGAGTATAAATCCCCCTTAAAATATTTGAAGCTAGTAATGTTTTTAATCATATTTTAGAACCACAGTATAATTGTCAGCAGCTTTGATTTTTTGTAGACATACTTTCCTGATCTCTAAAAGCAGAGTGATAGGGAAATAAATAATCGTGTGAGTATAATTCAGAACAAGAACTTCAAGCAAATGCGATTTATTTTTTTTAAGTATTAGGTAGTAATTAAGTATTAAGGTGTCTACTGGCTGTATGAATTTTAGATGGAGAAATAATTATATTTTATTGTTGTGTTTATTATAAGCAATTAACTGAATTATTGTAGCAACCATAAGGGAAATAAAGTTTATTATTATTATTATTATTATTATTTTGACTATATCAAGTTAAACAATTCTATTGCAGTAAATATTAATTTATTAATGTGACATTTGGTTTAACATCGAAATATTGAAAAGAGTCATTGATAGTAGTGGAAGTGAATGAGTAAATAGTTTTATGAGATTTTACATGGAAATTAACGAGACAAACTGCGTTACAAATAAAAGAAGAGAAGAAATTTTATTCACTGCTTTAATAATTTATATTGTAATATAGTTTCATCGCCTCTAACAAAATTCGCCGTTTAAACATTTTTAGGTTTCGAATATAACAATTGTTGGTACAAAGAAACACAGAAAGCATTAACTGTTTAATCTGCGGAATGTATTTTTGTAGTGTATTCGAGCATTTTTCCATAAATTCCTGTAGATGAAAATCTCGTGATTTACATTTCTCTGTCCATTGTAAAAGCATTATAATACAAAATGAAGAATTTAATATATTTGATACAGCACACATTTTTCTCAATATCAAACAAAAGGTCGTAATATATTTTAGTACTCACAATTCTTCTCGCCAATTTTTTTCTCATTAAGAGAAGTAATTAATTTATCAACGTCTATCATTCGTGCTTTTTCATTTCAATTGAAATAACAGAAAGTCCGCTAAATCTTTCACACTTTTCATGCCGTCATATCTAATTTTTAATTGATTATTATAATATTTAACGCAGAATAATTATATCCATTTTGAAATGATGTTCAGCATCAGCCAGTCTTTTATTCTCACACAATCGTTTAGTTTTTCTTTGACGTTTAGAGACAAATTGCCTGTGCTTGACACTGCATTTGATTGAAATTATTTCGAAAATTTATTAACGATGTCATAGCATTTTCCAATCCAAGGACATGCAGATTGATAATAAATTTTATTAATCTGCGTGTCCTTTTTTTACAGAAGTTGTGAAATCCTATTTATTATTTTCAGAAGTTGATATTTATTCTTTATTTAAAAGACATTTGCTTTCGAAAAAAATATTTATTTGTTTCTTTAGTTAGTAGTAGAGTTTTTAGTTAATAGTAGTAAAAGTGATTTTTTTCTAAACTTTTATATATGTGTGCACTGTATTTCAGTGTAACTATCGGCTCATATCTAGACGACCATTGGGCAGGTTTCAATTTTTTAAAGTTAAATGATGAAAATATGGTAGTTCTTTTCAAATATCTCATCTCTTAAGGCTCTGTCCAAAAAAGTAAAGTCGTAGCAGTTCTACAATTCATTCATATTTTATGCAAGTTATAAGTAGCACAATGTATATACATGTAATCGACATTTGTTTTTTTTCGCAATCTGCATTAGCTGCATCCTCCCAACCTTGTCCTCTGTGAGAAATTTAAAACTTTGTCTTTAATAATTTTGAAAATCTCTTCTTTAAGTGTAGGAACATCTTGAACTAGTATTTCGCAAAACCAAAAAAAAATGTCTCGTTTATCTTTGTAGCAGTTGTATTTCGTTGTTCCTTTACACCATCACAAATTTGTCCCAAACATAGTGACAATTTAAAACCCTTTAAAAAATTTTTTAAAATGTGTTATTCGAGATCAGAAATATTTTAAACTGGTGTTTGGCGAAAGTCCAAAAATGAGTCGTTTACCTTTATGTAAATTGCATTTCCTTGTTCATCTGTAATAATAGAAATATAAGAAAAAAAATAGCTCATCTGATCGATTTTTGAATTATTTTGGGTTGGTCTATAATTATAGCGAAAAACGTGGCATCAATTATTTTTTCAACAATTTTTTTCAATCTTTATCGCAATTAATCCAATAATTTTATTATTTTGTATTTGATGGCTCAAATATTTATGTGTCGAACTGAATAACTGAATAATGCAAATAAAATTGCCAGTGTTCGATTCCTCCGTACTCTCTTTATGTGCCTTAAATAGCAAATTACATATGGTTAGTGCTGTTAATCGCTGTATTTATTATAATTATTATTGCTGGAATTGAAAAAATGGGTTTTGTTTATTCCTTCAATAAACCTCCAACAAGAGTGAACAGGGCCGGAGCCCCAGCGAATGTGGCCCCCGGTGCACCGCACTGGTTGCACCGGTGATTGTTCCGCCTCTGTACATAAGTAGACAACAATATTTTATATATATTCTTTTTATTTTTAGAATTATTGGGTATGTCTCCACAGCACAATAACGTATTACACTCTTTGATTCCTTTTCATTTACTATATGAACTTATTTTATACATACTTTAGAGCCAAATAAAAGACAAACTGTATGCTATGATGAAACAATCTTCTAATGCCTTTAATAATACAATAATTATACACCATTTTTTCCACATGGACGGGTGTAACCCGAAGAAGGCAATTTGGCCAGAAGACCTATTGTGCCTTCATGTCAATTTTAGCCCTATCAGTTCAGGTTGCACCCTATCGAAAAAGCTCGCAATCTGGCTGAGTGTTAACTTACCGACTCTGTTCAATCGGTCGTCCCCAAAGTGCGTCTGCCTCTCCCCGTCCACTGCCGAGTAGTTGACGAGAAGGTGAGCAGGATTTTCTTCCGCCCCCCCACACCTCCTGCACAGGGAGAGTCCACTAGCCCATGCGGTGCCTGTGTTATTTTAGTGCGCAGTGCCCAGTTCCTGTGAATAATCTCAATCTGTTCCTGCTCATAAAGACTACCTTACGGATTCTTTCCTCATTCGATGAAGCCCTAGAGATTTACAATGTCTCATTAGGAGCAGTGCCTAGCAGCAAGTTGGGACCTGACACACGTTTTGATCCTGTCATATGAGGTATCACACGTCGAGTCTGGACCTAAGAACGGCAGTTCGCTGGCTTGCTAACTTGTCAGCTATTTCATTGCCTCTGATCTCAGAGTGACCTGGCACTCATCTCAATGTAACATTTAGATGTTCTGGCAGCTATTTAAGTTTTCTGTGGCACCCCAGTACCACCTCAGAGTCAAATCTGACAGTCCGAGACAGTTTTGAGGGCAGCTTGGCTGTCGGTGACGATTTCTATCCTTCCATTCTTGCGCAGGCAATTTGAGATGCCCTCAGCACAAGTCTGGATGGCAATAACTTCGGCTTGGAAAATGGTGGGGAGGCTCCTAGGTTAAAAGCTACGCCGTCCCGCTCTCCGTCCTTTGAGATTGCAATGCCCGTGCCATTAGCATTTTCGAGGCATCGACAAACCTACGGGATAGACCCTGTATTGGTTTGCAGATGTACGCTATTGCAGTTTCCTTGCTGGAGATATCTACGCTGTATCCCCTAGAGAAGCTGAAAACGGACGAGATCTTATCTGCCGTTACAGACAGTGGTACTGTCTGTTCGATGCAGTTGAAGATGCTGGTCTCCGACTTTGCCAGAGGAGCACTTGCATCCACTACATTTTGCACTGTAAGCCCCTAGAGTTGCTGCAGACCACAACTCCAATTGCGAGGGAAGCCTAAAAATGGTCTCCATGGCAGCCGTCGGCGTCAAGGACATGGCTTCCGTGATGCCCAAACAGGCAATTCTTTGGACTTTACTAAGCGCACTTATAGCATAGCCTAGGTTTGCTTTATGCCACCAGACTAGCGAGGCGTAAGTTATAGAGGGTACTATAACTTTCGTGTACAGCCAGTGTACCATTTCAGACTTTAGCCCCCACGTTTTACCGAGCATACTTCTACAGGCGCAGAAGTTCCTAATGGCTTTGTTCGTCGCATGTTCTAGGTGTGATTTGTACAGCAGTTTGGTGTCCGAGACAACACCTATATATTTAACCTCGGTTGATGCAAGTATTTTAGAGCCGAATATGGTGGGATACTGGAGTTTGGGAAGCTTCGTCCTCCATGTGAGCGGAACCAACACACCATACGGAAATACATACGTACTGATTATTTAATAAACAGCCTACAAAACTGAAAAGATGTAAAATAACGTAAATAATGGAAATTAATTTTGCTACGAAAGAAATTTCGCTTTATGCCCATACATACAAACTACATACTGGAACTCTTACATTTCATCCATACTTAATCCCGGTAAAAAATATCTGTAACATATAAAAAATTCTGGGTAGCTTTTGATGTTTCTTTTTCATTTTCATGAATTAGATAGAACCTCGTGCAAGCGCTACTGAAAACAATAAAATTCCGCGACTGTGATTTTTACGAAATGAGCAGCGAAAAAAAGAATCTGTGGCTTCATTGGTTTATTTCGCTAGTTTCAACATCTGCTTTAGCTAAAGGTCACTAATATCCCCATTCCTCTTCCTCCTCCTGTTGACATTATGTATGATGTATTTAAGCATGTAAATATTGCAGTGTGTAACTCAACTCTGTACGTGTCAAGTTGTTATTTTTTTTCCTGTATATGTTCGTTTAGCCAAACATATGGAATTGTTTTTATCAGTGGAAAATATGTCGGCCAGATAGCAAATGTTATCGCAACTTTGGAGCGCGACGCAAACACATGTTCTATGTTCTTTTTGCGTGGGTTTATCGCGGGATACTCTTCTAATAATACACATACTTATTATACCGCAATTCGTGTCGCATTTTTATCCGTGAATTGTATTCCTATGGTATGTTTATTCCCGTGGATAATAATATGTTATTCTGTCAAGTAGGTAAATGCCAACGGCGTAACTGGGAAAACATTTTCTATTAATGCTGATAATCTTTATGGATCTATAATATATATATTATATTGACATTTGGAGGTTATTAGCTATGAATTGATTGTGCTTTAATTTATTGTTCTTTATCGCAGTATACTTATAAATACAACGAAATAACCCATTGTATAACTATCTAGATGTCAAAAAGAATTCCGTTTGAAGAGTTGAAGTTCTAATAGATGGTTCTATCATATATATTAACTCACTATTGTATGATCTTACACACATTACTGAAATTAAAGTGAACGTGAAACGCTACTACGCTACTAAAGAATATAGGAATTTTAAATAAAACTCAACACTGTCTTTTACCCTACAATGGGGCTTGTTTTGTGTGTATGAAAAGGAGTTTCATAAATTTAATAATTGGTATGAGCAAAATATACATCATATAGCAAAAAGTGTAGTTATAGTTCACTTCGAATTGATGCAACCGACCAAAAAGTCTTCTAAACTATGGTAGTTATTCAATGCTGTGCACCATGTTAAATGTCCAAAGAAATGTGGACATACGCAATTTGCCAAGCTAATACGAAGGCTAATGCTTTCCATTCAACTTTCATGTATCATTTAAATAACTGCATACCAATAATAACAAAAAAGGAAAAACAACCAAGGGACAAATTCTGGTTATCGCTAAAATTGAAAATTGAAAAACAAATTTTATTACAATTACATAGTCATCTGAGAAACAATGCCACCGATTTTAATAAACTTAGCTAGAATACTCAAAAACTAAAATATAATTCTCTATTCATTGAGAGTAAACGTGAATATAATCGTCATCACATAATTAACTCTAATAACTTAAATAAAGCAGTCTGGAATATTGTTAATAACGAGACAGGTCGAACCACAACAAAACGTCATTCTGAAATTAATGTCAACGAAATGAATAATTTTTTTGTAAACTTTGCTGAAGAAATTGTTTGTAAGCTTACAATTAATAGAAGTACAGATAATAAGGTTGATAAATATGAATGCACCATATTTCTTCAACCAATTACTGATAGGGATATACTTCGAATTATACAAAAACTAAAAAATAAGAAAACCCTAGATATTTATGATATATCCACAAACCTTATAAACGCATGTGCTATAAACATTAGTAAACATTATTAATACGTATTTTGTGGAGGGAAGTTTTCCGGACGTTTTTAAGGCGGTTAAAGTTTGCCCCATTCATAAAGCAGGTGACGAAAATTTGCCCGAAAATTATAGACGAATACACATACTTCCCAGTTTTTCAAAAATAATAGAGTACGCGATTTTAAGTCAATTTAATCACTACATTGAAACTCGTAATATTCTCAGTATGAACCAATATGGATTTAGGAAAGGTAGACGAACCATCTGATGCCATCATGACTCTAGTGGGCAATATCCAAGACGCGTTTGAAAGTCGTGAAGATTGCATTGGTATATTCATATTATCATATTATCTAAAGCATTTGACTGCGTCTGTCCAAAAAAACTAATATCTAAACTTGAATCTTATGGAGTCAGAGGAGTAGCAAGTAACTTAATAAAATCATACCTATCTAATAGAACACAAATTGTATCTCTGTCTAATAGAGTAAGTAATCCTTAGTAATTAAACGTTGGGTTCCACAGGGATCCAGATTGGGTCCTTTTTTATTCATACTTTATGTTAACGACCTACCGATACATATGAGTAGGTACTACTTTAAATAACATGATACTAACAACTAGAACCGTTCGAGTTAAATAAAAAGTATTTTGTGTTTTGAGGGTTTGACAACAAGCAGGGCAAATCAACAAGAGTGACATTTTCTGAGAAATTAAAATTATTTTTTTTTTCCTCTTTTAAAGGCAATCCGGAGACATACTGTATATATTCATTTCTAGTCTCAATTTTCTTTGAGCTAAAATTCTTGGACCTCAAATTACGGTTCCCTTTTGCAATTCATTGTTACAAAGGAATTTCCTATTTCGAAGGTCATTTCTGAAAATACGACATAAAGTTTCGGAAGCTATAGGATAAAGGGGAAAAAAATATATACTAAAAATATAGTAGCATAACAGTGCGTACACGTATATGTATACAAGCCCGTCCGCATGCTTCAAGCCACACCAAATGTCGAAATAAGATTTTTATGAGATGTGTCCTGTGTCGACGAAGTGTCGTATTTCTTTCATCCACGTTATAAACTGGAGAAGGGAGATTATCCGGATATAGGGGACGGGATACTGGTGCACATCGCCCATCACAACATCTAGGAAGGAATCTGTGGTAGGGCGGGACGGGATGGCTGTCGGGATAAGGTCAGAGTTCAGCCGCTGCTTCGTCTACGCTATCTTTATAAATAACTTCTTTGAAACGCAACGTAAGTAAAAAAGAAGAGTAATAATACACATTAAGCGGAACCCGAGTATAACGGAGTAGTACGGTGATCTTTGTGTACACATTTTATACGGTTTCGTGCAATGATCATCTTTACTCACATATAAGCATCTATTATTTGTGTGTGTGGCGAAGATGTATGGAGAATTAAGATAATAAAGTCGGTATGGCCAGAGAAACAGAAAGAGAGGGTGACGCTCGTCTGAAGTGGCTTGGAATTATTATTATTTTATTATATCGTTCGGATAACGGAGTCTTTGTTCAGTTTAAAGGACTGGAGAAACAGAAAGCGATTTTATTGCTTCATTTATAATGAAATAATGCTTTAAATCTATCTCTTTAAAATATAGAACATTCCAGTCTTTATGGCCTGACACAAAGTAATATAAAACTTAAATTTCAAAGTTATTTTTTCCGGTCTTTCATCAACGATCTAAGACATATTATATTATAATTACAGAAGGGATGGAACAATCTGATTATAAGATGTGACTGGGATCCTCCTTAGAAATATTAAACTTAAGGTTCAGGATAAGAATATCCTTAAAGAAATTTATGAAATGATTGTGATATAACAATAACATATCCATTAAACATTTAATATACAAGGAAATGGTAGTAGCTAACATGCTTTATATCAATGATTTACCAATTAGCACTTTTATTTAGTTATAATGAAAATCAAGTAACGCAAAATCTCATTGTAGTAGTCTGATTGACTTGAATAGGAGAAATATCGGCAAGTTTTTGGATAGTCGCAATCTCTACGTTCTTATAATTATCTTTTTTTAGGTCGCTAACAGAAATTTTTCCCAGAACCTTGTTAAATTTGAACGTGGATATGACTGACATTTTTCACTAGGACTCTTATTTTAGTTATATACAATGTAAATGTTTCAAAACGTCGCGTCAAGAATAGCAGTCGCGCTAGGAATTGATTTTTCCGATAATTTATTGCAAATATATCTCGTGTAACTTCTGCTGAATGGTCACCGTCAAATTGTTTTACAATGAATAGTTTTTCCTCAGGCGTATAATATTCAATTTTTTATAAAATTACTGACGGCGATCAGAACTCACTAACCGTTATAGAATTTTGAGGATCGTACTCTAATACCCAGCAACGCCTTGTTAAGAAATGAACGAAATGTATCGAATGTCGGCTACACTTAAAGTAAATTACGCATGACTGTTCAGACTGTTCAGGATTCTGCAGGGTTAAAGAGTCAGACTGCTTGCGGTCGCTTTGCGTAGAGAGAGCTGATTACGAAACCATAATTGCTGCTTTGCGTTGCATTTCTTGGTAAAGAGTATTGGATCGCGCATGTGTGAACGATAACGTTGCTATATTTTATAAACATCTTAACAATATAATTAATTCTTTTGTTCCCAAAACTTTTAAAACTAATTAATTCCCATGTTATTTCTCTCGGTCCACAATAAAGATAGTTAAAGAAAAAAAATAAATTTATATTAAATGGAGGAAATACCGCAATACTCGCGATTTTAACACGTACAGACTATTGCGTTCGCTCTCAAAACAGTGAATTAGGAGAGATTACCACTATATTGAGCACATCGAAAATGGAATAACCGTCAACAGTAAATATTTTTGGAAATTCGTGTCGGTAAATAAAAACACAATTTTCCCAAGTACAATGAGTTTCAATAGTGTAGTAGCTACTGGCGGTCAAGACATAAGTGAACTATTCTCACACTTATTCCATAGCGTGTTCACACCACAAAATAATATGTTGAGTACTATACATGCCGTTAGCAAGAACCTTGTTTGCAATAATAGTTTCATTTTGAAGCTAACAGAGCAAGAAGTTTTAAGTGAACTTATTGCTTTAAACCCTAGGAAGGCTGTGCCGGCGCTGACAATATCTCTAATTTTTTCATTAAGCGATGTTTATGACAGGGCATTTTTTCCCGAAAGACCGCCGTGATCGTACCAATATATAAATATGGGAATAAAGGTGAAGTCTGTAATTACCGTCGCGATAGATTCCTATATTTTTTGGGAAATCTTTGTGCCAAGTTTAATATAATTACTTAACACTCCAATAATAAATGAACAGCATAGTTTTTGTAAAGCCCGGTCCATCGACTCTAATCTACTAACCTATACGGAATACATTTTGGAGGCGAATGGATAATGTAAAACAAACAGATTCCGTCTATACAGACTTCACCAAAGCTTTCGATAGAATCGATCATGCTATATTACTGAAGAAACTGCTTGCAAATAGTGTGGGCGGTGAAATGTTATGAATGGTATCAGTTTACCTCTCTGATAGATTACAGTATGTTTCGGTTCTAGGTTATAGCTCCGGCTCTCTTCCAGTGACGTTGGGTGTCTTTCCAGGGATCAAAATTGGGACCGCTTTTATTTAATATTTATATTAACGACATTAATAAGTGCTTTAGATACAGTCGTTTCTTGTTATACGCAGAACGATCTAAAGGTTTTCTCCCACATTGATAGCGCAACCGATTCTGACAATATGCAGTTGGATCTTGAACGACTTTTGAATGCTGCGTAGCCAATAAAATTTCCCTAAACTTAAATAAGTGTTTCGTTATCAGCTTCACTCGTAATAGAACATGCATTAGATTACAATTATCGCTTGTAATTGTTATGCTCTGACGAGTAAGCTTAATTAAAGATCTCGGGGTGCTCTTTGATAGTAAACTGTTGTTTGATTTACATATTGAGAAGTGTGTGGGGAACTGTTTGCGGATGCTGGTTTTCGGTTTGGAACCCACGATATAAAGTATACATACACTATTTTGAGTCCGTCCAAAACAAATACTTAAAGTTTTTAGCTTTCAAAAATAATATTGCCTATGGATAAAAACGCCATAGTAGGTACACGACATAGACCAGCGGCAGTGGGCGCTAGAAGCAAACGCAATCATTGGGCTGGAAAATTTCAGAGCATCTAAAACCTGGATTTTGCAATTTAAAAAAAACAATAAAATACCGTCTAGAAAGATAACTAAATATGTGGCCGAATTTAATGAACAGGAGAAAGAGAAACTGGAAACGATGGATACAAACTTTGTTCAATTCTGTACAAACCGTACATCGAAGCATGTGGGAGCAGAAAATGTCTATAATGCAGACGAAAGTGGATTTAATTGGAATTGCATTCTGGTTGTACCTTAAGTTACGTTGAAGGCTGTGTTGCATGCACTGTGCATTTTGTATCGGCTTTATTATTCTGTATGTGCCAAGTTATTCTGGCCAATTGTCCCGGATAAAACAAAAATATAGACGCTCGCTACTTATATCTCTTCAAAAATAGTAGAAGCAGGCAATTAGTGTACTATGTGACCTATTGTTTTCATCTGCCTGCTGTCGGGGATAATATAGTCTTACATACATCCAAACGCGTATAACTCGAAAACTATCACATATAACCATTTAGCGCCTGGTACAAGTTTACACTGATTTTCGACATACAAAGCAGCCACATAGCAGTATACATACTATCTCATTAGAATAAGGAAATATGCTAAAATTTATATTTTTGTGGACACCCTGTATAACTTTTAAAATTACCTTTCTATAGACTATTTGATCACAAAAAGGGCCATTTTAACCGATTTCTGAAATTCGATAAAATAAGTACAACATACATCATTCTACGTTTATTGGAACACCCTGTATATAAAGATCTATACCAATCGAAAGGGCTGACTAAACGGTATAAGTCTGGCATTGAAACTTTTTTTCTATCTCTTACCGTTTAAAAGTTATTCAGAAAAAAAAACAAATTTGGGCCAAATTGCAAAGGTGAATTGCACCCCCTAAGGTTGAAGTTCCGCAGCAACAGAAAGCGTCCTTGAGTAACACTCCATGGACGAGTGGGATAATAACACCATCTTGAACTTGAATAGAAATGCCATCAAATGGTATACTGATGGCTCCAAACGCAGGACAGGAACTGAATAGGAATATATGGCCTAGAACTACATATTTCGAAAGCTTGGAAAATACCCAAGTATATTTCAGGCGGAAATACACGCTATTGGAATATGTGTTCAGTTTCAATATGGATAGGAACTATCGGAAGCAGGAGATTATCATCATGTTCTGATAGTCAAGCAGCCATCAAGGCGCTGAGTTCATATAAATCAGCTCCAAATGGTCTGGGAATGCCTAGGGAAAACTAAATGAGCTAGGCAAAAGAATATAAGTAACCCTTCTGCGGGTTCCGGTCACACCAGGAACGGAAGAAACGAAATAACGGATAACCTCGTAAAAAAAGGGGCTGGAATGCCTTTTGTAGGGCCTGAACGCTTTTGCGGGTTAAGTAGCAGTACAATACTGAAGAAACTAAAAATAGAAATGGAGCAGAGAAAATCCAGTTACTGGGAAAATCTTCAGGGAATGAGGCAAAGTGAAATTCTTCTGGGAACTTATAACCAGAAGAGGTTTACAGAATGCATCAACTTGAGTAAGAACAATGTATATTAACAGGAATACTTTCAGGCCATTGTAGACTGAAAGGACAACTGAGTAAGCTTAGATTGGAAAAAGATCCTGAATGCAGATTTGGAGGAAAGATGAAACACCCATCCACCTCCTCTCAAACTGCGTAGCACTGTGCAACTCGAGGGCATTGCACCTGGGAGCATGTGAAATGTGAAAAGCGAGGTTCCCTTGTTAGTTGCACTTCGCTCATATGAGTAAAGTCATGTATGTGTATATAGTGGTGGGTATTTTCATGGGCTTATGCCTGTAGTTGCCCCCAATAAATAAAAAAATATGTCTAGCGAATCATTCCCCTCACCCTACAGCGGAGTGCTAGCATATGGGCTGGACGCGCGTGGTATATCGAATTGTCAAACAATCGTCCAGCGCAATAGCATGCGTATTTTTCAACTTTGTTAACTGATAGGAATCAAATTTTCATCCTTTTTTATTAATATTACGGCAATCGTCAGGTCGAAAGTGCGCTCTCGGTATAATCTGTTCTATTTAAAATAAGAAAATTGATGAAAACACCTTACATTAGTGTTAGAAACTTGAGCATATTTTGCCGGATCAAGCCAAATCGCTTTCAGTATACTACCAAATTACCTACAATAAGAGCTTCTTTTACTTTTGCATCTTTTTCCGTGATTCAGACACAGCGATAGAGGATCTACGGTCTGCAATCACCCCTAGAATCATTCGTTTTTATCAGCAACAATGTTTCTGCTCGATGTTTCTAGCACCTACTGGATCTAACCCGTTTCTTCAAATGGCAACTGCTCCTAGTTAAACGCCCTAAACGTTAAACGCGTGTTTATGTATGTACAGGACGTGTAGTAGTCCTGTATATGAAAACACGATATTGGCTGTCGTCCACGGGGTTGCTGCTGTTATATGCCGTTAGATAGATCGCTAGCGTCAGTTAAAAGGGTTGACGACCGGAGGTGCGAGGGTTCCACGCTGTGGGGCGTAAAAGCAGCTTCCGCAGAATTCTAGGCGACTCCACAGGTCGACGTCTGCCGGCGGCTAGACTGGGGAGGGTTAGTTGCGGCTTCCACCTAAGCGTTCGCATTCTAGAACAATTCGTAGATGTATAAATTCATGTGTGTAAGTATAGAGGCTCTGTGCGTAATAAGGGTTTAAATTAGTGGTCGTTCTAATTTAATCTAGATGGTTTGTGGCAACATTGGGTACATATAAATATTTCAACGTTGATGGTGTACGAGAATTGATTATGTAATATATATATATATAACTATAATTAATTAATTTTTTAAGTTAGAAATATGTGTTTTTTTTGCATATACGAGCTAGCGAAATAGATATAATTAAGAGGTTAAGCCATTTTCGACAACGCCTTTCTGGGAAAGTTAGCAATGTTCATTAATTGCAGTACCACATTGAGCTAATTTTAAGGAGTTCAAAGCGAAATTCATGTCGTGAATCACTGTTTGGCAAACATCTAAAAGAATGCAATCATACTTTTAACATCGATAATAACTTCGAAAAATTACATATTGCAGATGAGAGTTGTTTGCTCAATAATGTTGAATAGCTAGAATCTGTTCCTGAACACACAGCACCTTGGGGCAACTATTACATTAGGTTAGATTAGGGTTAGATTGGCCTACAGATCTGTTTCATTGCAATCTTTTCAGATCTATTGTGATCCTCTTTTTTCCTACAACACGCGCTCTAATTTTGCCGTCTTAATTATTAGACCTATCACCCTTGAGAGCGGATTTTTTGTGTAGCTCCTAGCTGTGAGGTTCTTCACGCCCATCACCAGAAATCTGGTCCTCGCCAGGTCGTCATATTGGCACAGCACTGGCGTTTCTTCCTCCTCTTGGTGGAACCTGCAATTAGCATTATCTGCCACACAGAACCAAGAATGGGTCCTAAAACAATGAAAGAAATCATTGTTCACATGAAATAATGCATTAAAATTGGTTCAAAGAACGAGTTTATCAAATCGATGAAAGAGATTTTATTAAATAACGACGGAGTTTGTTGAGTAATAAATCATTCATTGTTTTGATGAAACCAAAATCATTGAAAATGAAATGGTAGCTTGTTGATTGGCTCATACCTTATTGTTTTAACGAACACCAGTTTTGCTTTAACAACTATATTTGATTTTCTGAATGACCGTAAGTTATTAATTTTATGTGTAAACTCCAGTAGAAGAATGAAGAAAGGCATGAACACAATGAACAGTATTTGTTGATATGCTAATCGCAAATGGTTGACTTAATGTATGTTATTCATAATCCTAATAAATTTTAGTTATTGTTATAGAGTAAACTTCTAATTAAAATAATGAAGTTAATTCATTGATGCAATAATCGCATTGCATTCACTCAATTCACTGATGAATAGCGTTGCAGCTCTATTTCATTGAATTGCAGTAAAAGTAATATTAAAAATAACAAGATTGATATGAAGCATTGATGATTACCAAAAAAAAACATCAAAAGGAAATGCCTAAACACTAAACCGTAAAAATGTTACCATGGCATTTATTTTCATGGTCTCTTGTAGAGGAATCGCCATACGTGCAGAAAAGGGAATAGAAATAGGAGTTTCTGCCTACCAAACGTCTTTAGCATTCCTACAAGAGCAAATCCACATTCTTCAGTGTCGTATCTCTGTGTTATTCTCGATTTCCTTCTAATAGATCACGAGTTTAGATGCGCTATCTAAGGGCCCCATCGCAAACTCTCACTCAGTCATTCAAATCACTGCCGTACACCTTTCATTAAGGTATGCTATTTGTACGTTCTTACAATAATTGCAAACATTGTACTAACGAAGAAAGTATTATTTAATACTTTATTGCGCTCATATCGTGAATAATTTTACGAAAATTGTACGTAAAAATAACGATATATATATATATATTTGTTCATATTCAAAAATTCAAAATTATTTATTGAACGTGTGAAAATGTAGTTACCATAACGAATATTATCCATGGACTAATCTGCAATGATTTGTTATAATAATGAAAGGTAATTTATTTCACTAATGAATCCTGTTATTAGTGAATCAAAAATTGTAAATAATATTTCATCATAACAATGACACATTACCTTCCGTCGATGAAAATTCACTCATGAATGTTGTTTGTTTGTATTCTAGTATTTTTCTCAGTGCAGAGGCAGGGGATTCAAAAAGTGCATTCAAAATACTTTTTGATACTTTATTGATATAATGAACGTTATTATAGAAATGTAAATAACTGCACTTCAATGATTTCTAATCGTTGTCTTCTTTTATACATACATTTAATAAATGTGTTAGTTAACATGACGTACACTTTTCATCAAGGCATATTATCTGTTCGTTCGTGCAATAAATTCCAAAACCATAAAAATCATTTAATACTTTATTGCGTCCATATGGTGAATATTTTTATGAAAATTGTAGGTAAAAATAACAATGTATATTCTTCATATTCCAATTATTAACAAAAATATTTATTGAATGCATGAAAATATGATTACCATAACAAATAGTATCTTTGGATTAATGTAAAATGATTTGTTATAATAATAGAAACAAATTTATTTCATTACTGAATCTTGTTATTGCTTAATTAACGATTGTAAATAATATTATGTCATAACAATGACACATTTCTTTATGTCGACGAAAATTCACTCAATAAATGTGGATTATTGATACAAGGACAGTATTTTTCTCAGTGCAGGCATATGTTGTATATTTGCCTATTTAGTCTACAGTATACAGTGACCGGGCAGCAGATTTACTATCATTTTGACATCTTCCTATCTTTACTGAATAAATCTTTAGTAAATTCAGGCCTTTGTTGTTTTGTCAGGCCACCGCAGAGCCAAATCTCCCTCCTAATCAACATTACGACCCCGGAAAAACCGGTTATCATAACTGACCAGAGTGAGACCCCGGACTCCACACTGATAGCCGAGCGTGCAAGCCACTCGAGTATCAGCCAGACTAGAAACTCGTTGGCCTGTTTCTGTCCCGATGACTTTTGCCGCCACTTTTTGGACTTATTATGTATCAATTTTTGATGGATCTTTTAATTTGCGATTTCATAATGCTAAAACAAGGACCAGCTCCAACGAATGACCTTGACGAACCTTGTCTGGCCAGCTCGTCCTCCGCCTCATTTTCCCTCACGCCTTAGTGGCTAGGAACACAGACCAATGTTAATTCCCTTTGGTTACATACCTCATTTAGGTGCTTATGCAATCCCAAATCAACTTATGGTGAGATTCTGTGCAAATCTGTAGCACCTGTATGATGGCTTGGTCTATCTTTCTATTTCTCTGATACAATTGTGAATTGCAGCAACTTCAGCTTGGAGCACCGTTGTGTCTTTGGTTAAGCTTACCGAAAGAGTCTTTTTAGGCTTCTTTGCGTATACTCCAGTACCGACGCCGACGTCGTAATCCGTTTTACAGCCGTCTGTATACCAGTCGGAGTCCGATCTTACTGAAGTGCCTGTTCCCCAGTCCTTCCTATCTGGTTTTACAACTTGATATTTTCTATGCAGGTTAAATTTTTGAACCATGGCGTCACATGGAACCCCAAAAAGTGTGCCTTTCTAAGTTCAAACAATAGTTTCTGATAGTCAGCGCCGAGCGATTTACTTATGGGTACTTGAGTATCCATAAATCTATGTGCTGTAGACTCGGCAGTTCTTTGTATGTAAATATGTAGCCCTGGCAGGTTTAGAATTACTTCCATTGCAGTGGTGGGGGTCTATCTCATCGCACCCGTAACATACAGACACTTCAGTCTTTCTTTGTACGCCACCTAGCTTTTTGGCCAGCCCCGCCTGCCACACCTTTGGCCACCATACTAATGTTCCGTACGTTATCATGCGTCTAATTACCCTTGTGTCGTCTTGGGGCTAAGGGTCCAATTCCTTCCGCGCAACCTTCTGCACCTACTTACGGCGATGATCTCCTATGTTCTAGGTTTTGTTGACTGTTGATTTGGTCGATGTTGTGTATGAAACCGGTAAGCCGAATCATACGTAAATTGATCGAGAGGATAACTATCTAGTTATTATTTTTCCTAAATTTTAATGTGTTTTAATTAACTGTGCAAATCAATGTTGGATGGATTTTCCGTATTTTAACCATTAAAAAAACCTTTTCAAATTTTATTTGTTTGCTGCGATTTGTACGGTATTTTCAAATAGGTACTTGTATCACTAACCCAGAACCTGTAGTTTTGCAAATATGCGAAGATAAAAAAGTTATTGTTCAATATCTTCGATATGATTTCTGCTTTTACATATTTCGTAGTATCTCCAATAATTTGAAAAGCATTGTAACAAGATTTTGTATATCGGAGAATTAAAATTTGTTACACAGGCATTTGAGTGCCCTTGTTTCAATGTTCCTAGTAAGCTATATCTATATACGCTTCGACAACTTGTATTAAGTATAGATTACAGTAAAGATAAAGTAAGACAATGAATGAGGGCACTTCGTACAAGGGATTATTGTCTGGCTTCGCGAGGCGATACGAAGGGGAGATAGAATATGTCTGAGGGTCAGGAAGTGAAATCGAAAATCGTTCCTCAGATAGCAATTACATGACAGTGCAAGCTCGAGTATGCAGTAAATGATACTTAAACATTTAGATAAAGAGCTTACCGTAAATTAACTGTGCGATAAGTTTATTTGCAATGTTTTTGGCATTCAATACGGTAATAGGAGGAATCAGATAGAGACGTATAATACTTGTTTTTGGTTGTGAGCTTGTTAAGTTAGTATCTATTTATCCACTCTAGGAAAGTCAAGTCGTTTTTGCTAATAAGCTGTGTGAAATGTATTATTTTAGCAAGGTTCAAGAAATTTCTCCACTCCTGTCACCTCTATTTTATACTACGTATTTAATACGGATAATTAAAAAAAAAACTTCCCAGTATTTCTTCAAAGTGATGTCGCTATTGTTTTTGAAAGCATTGAAAGGTTTTACTGAGAAAACACGTGATATAAGCGTTTGATGTTTGACATCTTCAGAAATCTTGCTATTTCCAAAATTGCCGAATTGTACCCAGGTGCGTATACAGCTGGAGAGAAGATGGTATTTTATTTTAACTAAAAAAAAGGTCTATTTTTTTGATACAATTTGAATAGTGTCATCATGGGAGGGCTAATTACACAAAAAAAGGAGCAAAGAAGGATTTGTGTTTCTCTTTAAATGTAATATTTTAATTTACAAATATGTTTTGCTGGCTCATGGGGGGAGGGGCGGTAATTACCTCCATTACTCCCCCTCCCCTCCATTGTATACGCGCTTGATTGTACCTCTTCTTGACAGAATTTGCAAATAGCGTCATCTGACAGATTTGTATTATACATATGCCTATTTAGTCTACAATGACCGGCCAACAGACCTACCATCATTTTGACAGTCTTCTTGTTCCTTCTATACTCAGTTGGTCTCTAGTACATTTAGGCCCCTGTTGCTTGTCCTTGTCCTGGTTGGCTTCTACAACATTCCCCGAACTCATTATGCATCCATTCATTGATGGACTTCTTAATTTGCAATTTGGTAATGCCGAAAGAAAGGTCAGCTCCAACGAATGAGTTTGATTATCGTCGTCTGCCCAGATCACCAACACATTTTCCTTCACGCCCGAGTGGCTTAGAGTCAACAATTGCGAATCTGATCGTTTTAAGTGTTGCTTAGCTATCAGAGAAATAGCGACGCTTTTATCTAAGTTTATCTTTCCACTTTTTTGGCATAATGATGAATAAAACACCGTCGCGTCGTGTCTTTGCTGAGCTTATCGAAAAGAGTTTGAGCTTTTTTTCATATATACCAACTCCTGCTTCATAGAAAGTTTTAAAGTCGTTTGTACATCAGTTCGAGTCTGCTTTTACTGGATTATCTTTCTCCCAGTTCTTCTTAGCTGGTATTAAAATCTGATGCTTTCTATTAGGTTGAGTTTCGGAACTGTGACATTATTTGGCATACCCACAAAAGTGGCTCCTTAAGTTCATTTAGTAGTTTTTGATGGTCAGCAGCGTGCGATATGCTTATTGGTGATTGACTGTGCATAAGTCTGTATGCTATAAGTGTAACAGTTTCTTGTACATAAATATGTGGCGGTGGCATGTTTAGAATTACTTCAATTGCGGCGGTTGGAGTCGACCTCATCGTACTGTGGCATACAGAAAAGTCAACCTTCGTATGCCACTTAGCGTTTTGGCTTACGGCTTATTGTTCCGCATGTTATTATGGGTATAATTACCCTTGTGTATAACAACCGAGTGATCTCAGAGTTAAGGCGCCAATTTCTTCCACACAACCTCCTGCGCCTGCAAAAGCGACTTTATTGGTTGTTTTTTTGGATATATAAACTCCACACGAGTCTTTGATCAAACCATACCCTTAGATATTTCGTCTTCTTGACATGTGGAATCCTCTCACTTGCTAACATCAGTGGTTGTAAGTCTTCTACTATCCTTTTCTCCTAAACGTTACAAATAGTGTTTTTTGAGCACTGCTTGACAGTCGCTCTTGTTTACACCAACAGACGAACGTATTTGGAGCGGTTTGCAGGTATTCCAGCAAAACCTTTGGAAACTGGCTCCTAACGATCATTGCAAGTCGTCAACATACTCTAGATAGTGAAAACCATAAGCCAAAGCTTATAGAGCTTATTATTTTATAAAAAAAAACACGGTGAAGCGCTTAATCGTAGGAATTTTTGTATACAGTGAATGTCTGTCGGTTTTCTTTGTCAATATTTAAGAAGGCAGGATTATAAATAAAATAGTTTTTTTGTTGTTGTGGGAGCCGTCTGACATGGACTCTCCAGAAACATTGCAGCCTCTTGGCTTTTTGTATTTGGTCTCCTATTTCTTTTACCCATTAAATTATACCCGTTATTCCAGGTTGCTAGTACGCCGCACTAATCTGTGCAGGTCTCTGCCTGGTTGATCGATGGAATCCCTTGGGTTCTTATTTGGCTTACCAAAAATTACCTGTCTTGTTGCGTCCAGAGAATCGCATTCACACAAAATGTGGCAATCGTTTTCTGTCCTCTCATTACACAGACAGCAGTTGACATTTCCAGTGTTTATCCCAATTTTCTGCAAGTATTCAGAGTAACGTAAGTGTTGCCACCATCCTGCTTTTAATCCTCTGAAGCTGACGATTCCAAGTAAGCTTGGAGTTTAGGATGACACCAAGATATTTCACTTCCTCTTACAGCTTTATTTCTTCACTTCGCAGTTTTAGGGATCCAAGACCATCTAAGTTCCTCCTGCTCGTGAATAAAATAGCTAAATGCAGTTTTGCTATATGCAAGAAACTAACCATGCAGACTAAATAAAAGCTTGACTACTAAAATACACAGTTTCTGTGCTTTATTGTAAACACATGACAAAATGTAGTCTGGGTGACCATATATCGCTGTCAGCAAACGAACTGTGTGAGAAACTAGGTAGAATTAGTGGGAAAGGGTGGGAAGAAAAATGTACTGCCTTGATCATAATAAAGCAATTATTTATTCTGCCGAAAAATAAGTACACTACTTAACAAAAGTATGGAACAACTTCAACCATGTTCAAAATTGCTACAGGATTCTCATGATTACTAATAATTATTATAATTAACAAAAAATTAAGATAAGGAAAATAAGGAATCTGCATTAGCAAGTTAGCAGAACTTTATACTACCTTATCGTTTATTTTTTCTGTTTAAAATTAAGTAGCCTTTTAGTAGTAGATATTTATTATTTATTTAAAAAAAAGTAAGAAAGGATAGTCTTCTGAGATCCTTTACCTGCCTTGATAACAGTTTCTGCAAAAATTTGCTTTTGAAAACCATCGTGTATTTATGCAAATATGATTTTATAATATTATATGCTGGTGGTTTTATCGATATAACTTGAAGGTATTATTAACAATCCGACCAGCAGCTTCGCTTGGATGCATGGTATTCTCACCATTTTCACCCTGTCGTCCACGACGTTAAATTGAAGTAATAAATCACAAACGTTTTGAGCCAGCCGTTGCAGCAGTTTTAATTTATTACAGTAGCCGAGCAGTTATTATATTCAGAATGAATTTCAATTTCAGCTTTTGTTATTCTTTTCTATTGAAAACAAGAGAGTTCTGTGAACACGTTCCATTATTAAAACATTCCTTAAATTTTGAATGCTTTAAAGGATGGGCAGTGGTATGAAATTGAAAAGGAATTTTATTGTGGACAACTATCGATTTTCTAACCGCAATATTTCTGATGTTGGTGTTATTGGCAAGTTGTAAATCTGTAGAAAAAGTTTTAAACGGCTTGTCAGCTGTATTTAAACTTTGTTTGACTCCGCATATGCAAATAGATCAAAATAATTTGAAAAATGATAAAAAATACTGCTTGGAAATCTTTATTCTACAGTTCAATATGTGATGCAAGTTATAAACTGCATTGGCTGACTTAATCAGAACTAAAATTGTATTTGCAACCCAAGATTTTCATAGGTGATAAGAGTAAGCATTTTTCTGCGTAGATAAGCAGCAAATATTCTCGAACAGTTATTGTATTCTTTTAAACACAAAGTAGTAACGTTAAATAAGTAATCCTTTTAAAAGTAACACGATTATTCACTTAGCAATTATGTATGTAAATGATTCAAATCTTAACGATTCAAAAATTGTTAAACCAATTATTCCAGTTCTCTTAGTGTATTATAAATATATTATCGTTAATTCCTATAAATATTATTTGTTTTCACTAATAAAAAGGGTCCTTATTTTTTTTTATCTATGCCGAATAAGTATTCTCCACATTTGTTACGTGTTTTGGACTTAATTACCAGAGCCATATAACTGGAACGTGACGTATCATCCATTGCATGGGGAACACACATACATTACGCAATTTACCGAGCACGTTGCTGGTTCGTTAACCTAATGGCAAAATGCAAAATTAATATTTATAGACCCGACCCGCATTAGGAAGATTACGAGTGAGCAGTGTGAAACATTTTAATAAAAAAAGTGTACCTCTTGAATTGGTATCTGTAAATAAAAGTACGTGTTTCTAGAAAAGCAAAATTTGCTAGTTTTGTTTATTATTACAAATTGTTATTTGTATAACGTTACTATTATAATTACGCTCGGCTATCCAAAATTTATTATTGTAATTGATAAACAATGTAATCTATGATTAATATTTTTTTTCAAAAAAGTAAACATGTTTTGTGTAACCGTACAAAATATTCCATTTGCAATACAAATAATCTCTGAAAGATAAAACAAATAGAATAAGTAGTAGAAACACAGATAATATAACTCTAAAATTAACTACAGATAATACCCAACATAGAAATTAAAAGACAAAGAATAAACGTTGCCTCATGTGACCTATTTTTATCAGCCTAAAATAAAAATTGGTAAACAATATTATTGATCATATAATCGCGAAAAGATTATTTGTACCAACTACCAACTGATTTTTCTAAGACATTAAGAAAGGAATGTAAATAAACGCAAACGATAAGATTTAGTCTTTATTTTATTCCTAAAAACAAATTGCCTGGTATTTTACGGAAGATCATCACTAAGAATGCAATTAATTTGCGCAATATTCTTTTTAAAAATAATCTCCTTTTTGTTTTGTTAATTTTTATCTAGCCTACTATAAAAAAATGTTTTGGTAATTAATGTTGTGTTAGGAAAATAATTAAATTCGGAAAATTTTTATCTCTTGTTTATTAAAACATTCATTTGCTAATAACTATTGTTATTTTATCTGAAAGAATAGATCAGTATAGCGATTAGTCGATCAAAGTGACCAAGCACTATTGAAAATGTTACCTGACGTCGAAATATCTGTTCAGTATCTCCTCTGATAATATATAAGCTCTAGTAGTATACTTACAGTTATAACAATAACTTTTTTTTTAATTTGGCATCTCGGGATCACAGCCCATGTGCCTCATAAGGCTTATTCATTGCATTGGACGGGCAAGATATACCTAGTATAGACAATAATGGTATTAATTATATTAGAGATTTAAGAAAGTTTACCACTAGGTTAGTAAGTAACTAATTACGGAAAGAGACGTGGACACACATTTCACATCCCGGGGTCTATCGGGATGACCTCACCCCACAAAGGTTGAGCTGGGATTACTTAACCCTTTATATTTGTACATTCATTTTAATAAGAGTACTTATGACTAGATCGCAGATACGTTTATTATTGTAACACATTAGCGTTATTATGCTCGTAGATAATTCCGCTCTCTCTAAAATCAGCTGATTTATAATAGTATTAATAACATCTTTCTGTATGGGAAACAATAACTTTGTTCCTTTTTTCCTTTGCGTTACAATGCAAAAACTTACGATTCCACACAATATTTTATGAAACAATTTTTGCGATGGAGTTATGAGGCTAAACAGACACATAAACAATGCAATAATCCTATGATGGTAGATTTTCAACGCAAGAACCTACTTGTAACGTGAAGCAATTGCTCGAATCAAATAGAACAAACAACATTGCGTTTTGCTTCCTGGAAAACTGGTAGAAATGGAACTCAAAATCTCAATGGCGCATGTCCCTGCGTTTTGTGTAATAGATTCTAGCTCAAGGGGACGAAAATAACAAAGCTAATCAGCAGGATAGATTACTTTGATAATAGACTTGCTAGGGTATCTAATATTGAACTCTTTATATTGTTCTATTTTATTTGATTCTTGTTTATTTAATTTTGGAATTGTTTGTGACTAGAGCCTCCATTAACTCGGTTAATTGTAAAGGTATTTCTTTTCTGATTTTCGAAAAAGTTACTTACTTTCATCATATGTTTTCAATGTTTCTGTTGCGGAATGAGGTTTCATTTTTTAAATCAAATTTTCTTATTTTAGAAAATAGTTTTAACGTAAGGTTGAAAAGTTACTTAATTTTCATCTTATAAAACCTTGAAAACCATCCCAAGTAGCACATTTAGCCGTCATGACGTAATTGTTACATTAAAGTTTCCACAAAGTAAAAATTACTAGTAGCTGTTACGTTCTCATTACGTGATATATTCGTAAGTACTACCAAAATGGGGAACAAATATTAGGTTCTAATTACGTTATGGCGACGTAATCATTACTTGTATAGGACGTAATAGTTACGTAGTCATAACGTGGCGGATAGTAGCTGCTACGTAGCTGGAACGTTCCGGAAAAGTAATTTTTACTTTATATGGCATTCCAATTCATTGTTACTATTCCTTTTTCTTATTTATTCTTTTTTATAACATATTCACTCTAACTGTTGTTCGAATGAATAATATAATGGTCCATGTGTATATAAAAAAATATATCTGCTAGACCACTTATTGAATCGTGAATTTTGTATCAATGACGACATAAAATTAAAAACGCATACCATTTTACTGGTAAATATTAATGTGATAGCTCTTAAAAAAAATGCTCACCTCAAATGCTATGAAGTTTAATTATTAAAAATGATAAGTGTTAGCAACGCTTTTTTTATTCAGCATGTAAATCAAGAAATGTACTGCTGTGTACTGATGGTACCAGCATAAAAATGCAAAGTGAAATAAAAAATGAAAAACCAAAATTTAATTAACTAGCTCAGCGGATAAAAATTTAAAAGGGCGCAAAAGAACTAATAACCTCACGGTTATTTTCAGAATTAAACTAATCATGAAAAGTAAAATGTGGGTGAAAGTAATCAAAAATAAAAGAACAGAAATTTTGAATGACGTTAACAATCATTAATTTTTATTATAAAAAAAAAAAAAAAAAAACATTTAATTACAATTATCCAGAAACAAAACCACGAATTTAAGATTCTGGCCGAAAATAAAAACTGCATGAATTTACATTTACAAAAGGACGATACAAATCCTTTAAACAAACAAAGAGGTAGATTTGTTCTAGAAGAGAATCCTATTACACAAAAAATCCACGTGGTTTCAAATTTTAAACCAAACAAAATTAAATTTAAACGTGGACAAAACAAGCAAATTTACACAATCGAAATTTAATTACAAGCGCAAGGCTTCTTTTCACCTTACACGAGGTGATTAAATATTAAAAATCAAAATCAGTAAACTAGAAACGGAAAAATTTAAACTCTTTAAACAAAAAACAATATTTTCTAGAACAAATTAAAATAACGGATCTTATATCTAATATGTGCACAAAAATATAATATCAATTATTATTTACAGAGTTCCCTGATTGATGAAATAATTTCAAATTAAACGAAACAAAATTTTTAAATTAAATGAAATAACCAAAAATGGCAGCAACGAAAACAATATAACATGTACTTACGGTATCTTTCAAGGAACTGCCCTTGAGAAGCCCAAACCTCGCATATATATAACAATTTACAATTGCGTGCCAAAGCAGCGCATGAATCGCAAAGAAAAAAAAACTAGAATATTACAATGAACTATATACAATACTGGTACACGCAAAATGTACAACTGAATGAATTTAAACTTAAACATAACAATTATAATTCCAACAATCAAATCAGTTAACAAAATCTTATCAAAATAAAATATTAGAACTGTGGAAACCCATGCATAGCATTGACAAAGATTGATCCCTAAAAATGAAATAACACCGAATTTCTGAACCCCGGGGTGCCAGACCACAGCAGTACGTTACTCTGTTCTTATTAACCAAAAATATGAATAGTGAAATTGAAAATTTGGATCTGTGTTGGGCTAGAATCTTGTTTATTTTATAGTTAGTCCCACGGCAATTGTATTGTAATGGCGCATCCATTTTGTTTCACTTGGCATTTACGTTTTCGTATTCAAAGCAATATATTCTAGAAGTGTATAACTCTGAAGTGATATTCACTAGATGGTAGCAATTAATACTATCCTTCATTGTAAATATTCGGTGACCATCCCCTATTAAATCTACTTTCAAGTTGTATATGTTATTATAACGTAATTAAATTCACTTTGAAGTAATATAATGGAACTTGAAAGCAACTGAATTCACTTTCAAGTTCCGTGTGTAACTTTTAGCTTCTTTATAACTTCAAAGTTACATTAACTATTGAGTGACCAATACCGCAGGAGCCATCCAAACTTCAAACAGCTAGATACGTTGTTATATGCATGAAGGGCATGCTTCTGTTCGTAGTTGATGTGACTCGTGCAGTATAGCGACGGCACAATACTAGTGGAACATGTTCAAATTCAATTCAAATTTCTTTCTTGAGACGGCACTCATCGTATAGGGACCAAGTTTATTTTAAAGCATGTAAAAATATTTAGGTACCTACTAGAGTTTAACGGACGAGATAGAGACCTATTACTTCCCTTTAAAAGATGCAGTAATAGAAAATAAGAACACTTCGTTGTAAGGAACAATAGAGAAATGTAGTTTTTTATTTTAAAGTGGTGATAAATTTTTTCTCATAAGTTTTCATATTTGTGTTTAATTTTCATAAACCAAAGATAAAATATACATGCATAATAAACACAAAAACATAAAACCCACATATTGTGTTTTAACATTATTATTAGAAAGAATGGTTAATAGTTCTGCTCAGCGCGGTCGATGATGTTTCAATACCGATCTCGGGAAATCGTACCTATTATACATCACCGATATCTCAACGAGCCTCGATGACATATATGAAGTGTATCGAAGCCTCAATAAGTTAGCTTGCGTTAAACCCTAGTACCCACTATGTTTATATTGCGCCTAGCATAACCACTGCTCATCTAAATACTTTTAAACTTTACTACTTTATAGTTAAATTTTCTATAAAGTTGTATATATTTGGAATTGTTACTTTAAGGTGGCAGTCAAATGTAACTTTTTTGGTTAAAGGTACATATAGTTGCCCTAGGAAGTAATGATTACGTAACTGTAACATAAAAAAATGTCTATAACTTTGGTAGGTAATATCTATGTACTGCTCACCTCAATTCTACCGAATATATTACTTGCGGGTCATGATTACAACAAGGTCCGATTTTTTAGCAAATGTTAGGAACGCCGACTTTTAATCTGTAACTATATGCACGAATTAACTTTAGAACTATTTTATTAGCACCATAAAGTAATAAACCTTAAAGTAATTTATTTGGTGACCATGACGTAACTGCAACTACAGATATGTCGTCCCTTCAAAGTTGGTAATTGTAGTAAAAATTAGGCAACATTGACTATAATGAAGTAGTTGTGTCTATAGCAGTAGTAATCACAACTAAATGGGCTACTTGGGATTTTACTTCTGTTGAAGGTTTATAAGTCTCTGTTCTTACATTTTTTTTTTGTATAAAAGTAGAGTCTGCAACATTTCTCGTTTAGATCAGATTAGAATGAGGTGACCATAAAGACCTACTTCACCGCCATTTTTGGAGACCTACTATGTCTCCTTTTACATTAGATGCATCGTCCTTGCGACCGATTTTTTGCCCTATTAGCTACCTAGGGATTCTCCAAGACCAATAGTAGAAATCTTAGCTTTGCCAAGCCATTGCATTAGCACCTAACATCACTTTGATCCCGCATGCCGCGTCTTTGGCTATCATACTACCCCTGCATACATTGTCAAACATCTAACTGCATTTGTGTTTAACATAAGCACAGAATCATTTTGGGCTGAGATCTAATTTCCTTCGCACAACTTGCTGCACCTTCCCGAAGAAATGTTACTTTTGTTGGTTGTTTTAAGGATATGTGGATTCCATCTAACAATAAGTCTATGAACGAACAAATACGCCAAGGTATTTCGTTTCTTCATATATGGAATCCTTCTCTTTTAATTGAGTTTAAATGCAACTCTAACAAAATCCATTCTGAAAAGGAAATGCTTTGAGATAAGAGCTCTTTGGTATAGAAAAAAACGGCGGAGTCGTCTTCCAAAAGTTTCTTGTTGGCGCGTTGATTGTTTTCTTGGGAATTAAAAGAAATTGTCGTCTGCATAGAAGTTTGGGCATAGTTAGAGTGGCCTAAGTGCGCGTGGCCAGCCACCCTCCCCAGCCAACAACCACTCGTAAGCTGTAAACTTCTCCTAAACCCCTCACCACAAGCTGCACTAAACTGGACGTACGTTTCGATTGCAAAGCTATCATCATCAGCAGAAACACTGAACACTCAGTTCAGTGTTTCTGCTCATGATGATAGCTTTGCTATCTAAACGTATGTCCAGTTTAGTGCAGTTTATGGTGAGGGGTTTCGGAGAAGTTTACAGCATTACCAGTACCACAGTTTGGAGTATTTTTGTTAATCACTCATAAAAAAAAGCAATACAGATATATAGAGTATCTCATTAGCATAAGAAAGTATGTCAAAATTAAAAAAATTATAAACATTCCGTATAATTATCTAACTCATCTTCGTATATACCATTTGATGACAAAGAAAGTAATATAACTGATATCTGAAATTCTGTTAGATAGAAGCACAACAGATGACGTTTCGTGTTATTTTAACATTCTGTATATGAATAGGATAGCAGCTGAAGGGGTGCCCAACTGGTACAAATCCGCCATTAACGTTTTATATCTTTCACTGTTTAAAAGTTACTTTGAATAAACGAATTGCAAGATCAGATTGCACCCCCTCGCCGCAAGAGAGTGTCCTTGAGTAACCCTCAATGGAGTCTACAAATTAACAAAGTTTCGATTTACATGTCGTAGGCTTCCCTTGCTAGCTTCCTAAAAGACCTTCAAAATGTAATATAAAACCAAGGAATTCAAAATTGTGTAGAAAAAGAAACAAGAGGTGTATCATATGCATAGCTCTTATTTTTTATAAATCAAATGGAATATTTCTCCTGATTTGTTCAACCATTCCCTATGACAAGACGAAAGTTTTCACCTACTCTCATATAGAATTTCTTAACGTTTAATTGATTTATTTGATCTACGCGTGGCTAAACACAATAAAACTCCCAAAAGCGCCAAAGTTCAATTCCACCTTAGAACATAAACACGAGAGCTTTGGGGAGTAGACTTACATTTCGCTAATTTTCACGAATGCTGGTGCTTGTTCGGTCGTTAAAAAAGTTGCGTACGTGTGGCGCCACACGAGATATCCGAATTACCCTATCCGGATCCGCTTGCTGCCGTTTTGAGTCACGCGAATCGGCCGTTTAAAAATAAATAACTCACTTACGCACGGTTAGTAACGCAGACGCACTCAATTCATTAATTTTTCTGGCGTAGACGTGATATCGAAATGTTAATTTGGGGATGGCGCGTCTTTTTGTGGAAGGATTAATTGATGAAAACCTTGGAAATACGAATGCCTTTTTAGTTTTGGGAGTCAAAGAAATGTTAACACATTAATATCCAAACATTCCGCGCTACATGAGGTTTTATTAGACCGAATGATAATTAATAATTTTTTTGTTTTAAAACAATGTTTTACTTTAAATATATTTAAAAAGCGTTCAGTATCCAATCTAGTTTTAGTTCTTTATACATTTATTTAAATTTACATTACGAATTTTCGTGACTTTTAGACATCAATATTTTTCTTGTTCTAACAGTTTATTTTCGGTTTTTGATTTTTTTATCTGGGATATTGAGGAGTTTGGAGTTTTAACGAAAATTCTAGAGTTTATTTGGTTAATGTTACAATGGCTTGTAAATAGTTATTAGTTGATGACTATGTAAAGTCTTAACTATTGTTGAAGATTTTGAAGTGCCACGAAATAAAAAATAAAAATACAGTTCGGGAGTTACAATAGTTGAATCTATCTAATTGTGTCATTTCGGTTATGGGATTTGTATGTGACATTTGATGAATAGCAATAATACCTAAATTTTGAAGAATGTCGAAGATGTCGACGGCTATAGTAATTGTATTTCTATAATTATAACATGCAGGTGAAATTTGAGTCCCGCATCATTTTCTACCTATTAAGCCTCGTGTGTATTGTTGCTCTTAGTTGAAAACCAACCAACCAATTATGCCTGTTTATATGAATTGGAAGGTTTCCTAAATTTAAATCAATCGCGATTAAATCGTTCCAGGAGGTAGTGTGAATGAGCATTGATGGATGATTCGTGAATGTTTAGATCGTTACTTGTTTCCCAAGTGACTTATTGGCCAAACAAACAAGCTGATTCATGCAGAGCTTTGATATACTTATACCTACATAAATAGGAGTGCTTGTTCTCAGTAAGCATGTAAGTGACCACCAAACTGTGGGGTTTTAAAAATGGAAAGTAGGTACAACGTTGAGCTGCAAAAATGCTCCACCTAACGGATGCTTTCTCTCTTGCGCCGACCGGGAATATTTTTTTAGGTAATTTCCTTATCGATGTTTATATTAAACTCGAATTCCCTTTCGAGAATTGTAAACATTATACTTATTCATTTCTGTCCTTCGGAGGGTGGATACGTGTCTATTTTAGACATAACGAAATTTTACTCCTTAGAGCGTTGCTTGTGAACGAAAAAAAGTGCAAATGATGGACAAGTCACACCAGCCATTTTAAAAAATAAATTTTTGCCTTCTACGAAAATAATTTTTTATCCGCGGTGGTCGCGGCCAGTATTAATAAGTATTTATATAAATATTTATTTGAAATAAAATAATACTTATTTACTGCAGTATATTTTATTATTACTACTAATCATTTTAGTACACTCTAATAGTGTACTATAGTAGTATAGATCTTTGTTTGCCGTGTTTGTTAATTATGCGATCTCATTCTTTTTCAAGAGATCTGCCCACAATATATATACTATATCTTGGCAATTATACCTTTTTCAAAAAAAAAAGGACAATAAAACAATGCTTGTGCAAGTGTGAAGTTGGGTATTAACCAGAATGACCTTTAAAGCAGCACCAACAAATAGCGTGCAATACATTTGCATCGTTTCACAGTGATAAACCTGTTGTTAAAATGAAAGATTTAACATATTTTGTTGGTTCGAAAGGTATACAAAACAAAAATTGTTGTTAAGTTGACGAATATTCGCAGCTACTACGATTTTGATAGTTGGATTAAATAGGGGGAATAAATAGCGAAATTTCATAGTAAACTCGTAAAATTCGTTTAGTTTTTATCCAAAACAACCATTGAGATTTGTTAAATTGTTTATCATCCAAACAAGGTATGAACTCGCAACGTTTCTTGATACTCCAGATTTTGCAAAAATAACAAATTAATTTAGTCAATAATATAGACAAAGAAATGTAAATGTGACAATTTTTGCTAGTTTACCATATTGCTACACAAAAATGAATTTATTAGCTTTGCGTTCTGTTGTGTAAATATTAGTAGTCTAATGTGGTAATTTGAAATAACTAACCTGATTTCCTATTTTGTCAGGGGTAATCCAGTTTTATGTTTTTAAAACATTACATACATAAAAGCTATTTCATATATAGGAACCATACATTTCATACTTGACACATAAGGATGATAAATCCCATTGTGAAGCTATTTGTTTTAGAAAAGCTATTATTCATTAGATGTATGTTCAAATCAGAGGGTTTTGGTATAGAAATTATAAAATTATATTAACAACTTCATTAGTAGCATCGACAAGTTCAGTATATTCCTAATTTTCAGAATAAATTTGCTAAATTGATAACACGTATATCTACAAAATTCAATATAGCAAACCTTGTTTACTCTACAATTTGTTAAACCAACCATTATCATACGTTACTTAAACATAAAAATTTTGAAATTATAAGAAAAAAATTACTTAACAGCGAACGTTTGCTTACTGTGTGTAAGCAAGCTAAGGTGCAATTTGTTTCGCAATTATTTCCCAAGATAAGGTTAACACTTCTTTAATATTTCTTCTTTTTCCGGATTTTTTTTAACGATTATCAGAAATACAAACCAATTATGCTATTCCATACCATAAAACAATATGGGTAGGTAAACAGAAACAGTGATGATTTCTGTATGTTATAAACTAATATGCTTAGTTTGTAATTCACGGAATTCCCTTCAGCAGTTCTTATTTTAGTTCATAGTTCATTTAAAAGGATATCGATAAAAAGTATGATCAAAATTGAGTTATGAGCAATGTAAAACACAGGGCATGTATAATATGGATAAACATAAAATCATTGATAAGAGAATCACCTAAAAAAAACATCCACCGTCTGTGCCAGAGAGAAAATGTCTGTTAGGTGGAGCATTTTGAAGCTCGCCGTTGTACATATATTGAAATATAAGGATTGAATATTATAATTCTTAAAAAATAACAAACACGTTATATATGTATATTAATGATATAAAAATAAAAAATATATTTTGCTTCTCTAAGTACATCGATAAGTAAACAGGGATTATTGACAAATATTAAAATATTTTTGACGATATGTTGCTAAACCATTTTTTTACCATACCGCTTTATAAGCATCAATATGAATATGTCAAGTACAGATATTGGAGATGTTGCTTAATACCAGATATTTTATATTCTATATTTAAAACAAGATATCCGTTGGCCTTCACGTCCACGATTTCCTGTTTAAAGTGTTGTTATTTGTTAGTACATCCTTAGTCCCAACACCTAACGATAATTTGTGCAAATTTCAATAAATTAATATTCCCTTCGGCATCTCCCGAACGATTTGCTAATAATACCAATAAAATAAGGTATCCCAGAGGAGGTGTACTGCCTTTCTCAACATCTAATAATCGTAGCGACCTCTAGCCTAGACCTTTAGCCGGCCCCACCTCGCATTTATCAATTTTCGCTTTAGATTCCGGCGATAAATCAAGGCGATTTACCGACCTGGACGTGCTCGGTTGTTGTTGTTGCAACCGGGTTGAGGACACGACGCCATTAAATCACGATTTAGCGCGATGCTGAAGGCGCCTCCATGGCACACGGCGTCCGCCGCGACGCGTAATTTATTTTACAGGCGTCGACGTGTTGTGACGCAGAAATTAGCCGGTGGACGCGGGCTGACGACGGGGCGTTCGATAAATCGAATTCTGTTCGTCGCGTTTACTGTCGTTCAATTTACATTCTTCTCCGCTTCGTTTTATTTTAAATTAAAGTCTGCGAAGCACAACGTTGTAACTTAATAAAGGCTATTATTACACGTGTAGAAGGAATTTACTTCGTTGACAGCGTCTATTGCAGCAGGAAAAGTTAGCGCCTTGAATGTTAACTATTTTGTAATATATTTTGTCCTTTGTACCTTTTTTTTTTTATTAAAATTGGGTGAATCAATTTTTTTTTGTCTTTAAAAAATATATCGTCAAAGAATACAATTTTTCTGACATTGTTGGTAGATGTCTTGTTTTATTAGAAAAAGGATTTTCGTGATCATCTCACTGCATAAGTAGTTTATAATACACACAAAGAAATTTAGGTACTTTTTCTTGGTAAATATCCCTTTTTTTCGAAATTTTAAAATATCAGTAATTTTCCCACAATATATGTATTTTATGTACGTGAACATTAATGGGAAAATTTGGCTTTATTAGAGAAAAATCGTAACATTGTAATATTATTAAGAAAAATATTAATATTTCTTAAGAAAAATAAGTTCACTTAAACAATAAGGCTTGTTTAACTAACAAAGTGAGTATTATCAAGAATTTTAGAACTGGATTAATTAAAATTGCAATTTCATTCGATGATATTATAGTGTTAAAATTACCGTTTTCCAATTCTATTCGTCTGTGGACGAAAAATGTTTGAATTGGAATTTAATACTTGGAAAATAAGTCTTGCTTGGTCTGAAACTTTTTTATACTGTGAACACAAACAGTACTTTCCCTGACACGAAGTTGAGAAACAATAGATTTTATCAAAGCCCATGACTGAAAATTTACATACCGTCAAAAGTTTTCATTTTGAACAACATTTCTTAGTAACATTGTGGCATACTGCCAACGGAATGGGTACATTACCGGAAACGAAAATAGTTATGACTCACAGCTGCAAGGACCTACTTAAAAAATCGAACGCAAATGATAAGAAGGTTTCAAACCAAGCAGGACTGATTTCCCAAGTATTAAATTTCAATCCAAAATTTTTTTGTCATTCATTAGTTTCAAACACGTTAATGAAATAATTTATTTCGGTCATATAAACCAATTATTAAGCTAAAAATTTGCTTTAATAATTTCAAATATTTTCACTATTCGTTATTTGACCAAAAATTTACAATTCCAGCAAAGAAATCTTATTTTGCGATTAATATCGATTGTTTTCTAATCGAAGCTGTATTTTTAACTATTTTTACTATTTAAAAGAATAATTTATTTGGATTAATGCAAATTTACTAACGACAAAGAAATCTTTTTCTGCACACAAAAAATAGATTTTTTTTATTTATTCAGAAATCGAAACTTAATATGTATTTAAATGAACCAAATCTTGTTGGTTAGAACATAAGAGTAAATTCTCTAAAAACACAATATACTCTTAAAACAACTAGTATAAATATTTGCATTGAAGTATACTTTCTCCAAATGAACATTGTTATTGTTGTAAGGAATAAATCTATGGAATCATGGTGAGAAAGTCTGTAGATTCAAAATAAAATCCCTTATACGTTTGGTATAATGAATTATTATATAAAATTATTAAATATTTTGTACTGAAAACATGAAATATCAAATTGAAATTACCATAATATTGAAACATTCGAAACGAATTTTACCCCACCATTTATTGCACTTAAACTTATCCGTTATTGGTTCCTCTTTTTTAGGGGAGGTTTAGGGGTTTTAGCATATACATACGCTTTACTTAGCGTCACTTTTTGATTGACCAGCGAACAGTGTTGTTGGTTGTGAGTGTAAGTAAATGGATACCCCAGTCGTTTCATAACTACTTAGAGAATGGGGTGGAATGGGGCTGATACACAGATGCTACCATTAAAATATTCGAAGGTAAGTACGTACGCGTGCTATCTAATATTAAAGGATTACTGGTTTAAAAAAAAACTTTGAAATAATACTTAAAGTCAGCGCCATTGTGTCGATAATATATGAACATGGAAGGTGTGTACATTAACAAACATATTCAGGTATTTACTAATTATTAGTTTTCAGTAGGTAATACCAGCAAATTATTATACTGATTGAAATTATATCGTTACCAACGCCGACTAGATACCAGGCGCAGGCATTGAGTGGGAAGTATCCTGGTTGCAACGACGGATACGCATAACATCTATACTTCTACGCATCAATATCCCGTGCGCACTCCTGGAGTACCCCGATACGCTACCTTCTCCCAAACATTGTAAAACTATAAAGTGTGACAGTAAATTTATTTAATTACATAATATTTCTTTATTTATTAATTTTCCCCTACCGAGGTTTTTTGGTGTTACAGACACAAAATTAGTAGGTAATTATTACCCTTGAATAGGAGATATGCTTAGATTAAGCAGGTATATAAGTATTATCAGTTCAATATACTTATATTTTGGAGGCAAATAATGGCAATACTTCAAATAATACTTTTATATACTTCTATCAAATGTTCATAATGATTTTAGTATATTTTTACATTTGAACTAAAAAAATATTTCATCTAGAAAATTCACGCGTTTGGAAAACTGAACAAATTTTATTCTCAATATAAATACATCATTTTCTTGCTTATATAGGAAGTTATGATAATATATTCAATGTGATGCATTTATATTCAAAATGAGTAATTATTTTTTTTGTGTGTGGGTGTACAAAAGCACCTATAATATTGCAATTTCTAAGTTAGGCAAAAAAAGATACCGGATAAGAACGTAACTAAATTATCCGGTAGAGTTTTTTTTACTGTTAAAGAAAGTTTTGCTTTGGAGCGTCAAATGTTGTTATAAATAGTACTTAGATTAAGATTGTTCCAGGATAGTGAAGTGAAAATAAATTTATGTAGTTATACCCGCGGTATTACCACCGTCAAATTGCTTTGTTATTTCTGTTTCGGCTTTTTCTTCGCTGTCAATCGTCGACATGATAGGGAATCTGGTGCAAGGCGTACGATAAAGATGCAATAAGCCAAAGAAAAATCGTCAGCGTTGGCACAGTCAAATAATACATATACTCCTTTTCTGTTCTAACAAATTCAAGCCATCTAGTCGGCCTTATGTTCTTTACTTAATTCAGCGCCAGCTTGCGTGCGCTCACTTAATATAAAACGAACAATAGTGAACCCAAATTCGATTTCTGAGGCACACTTGACAACGTCGAGGAATGGCAAAATATACCACAGCCAGGATGAAAGACGAGATTGAAAAATATGAAGAAGCATTTCTGTTTTTTTTTCTATGCGCATTACACATGTAACATACCTAATTGCACGCTAAGGTACTCTCACGTAATGAAGATTATTGGGCGCATACTTTTGCCATTATCTTATTAGATTTGGAGACAATGATGATTCGCATCTCTTTTAATTTTCTGGAGATGCATAAAATTTTGCAATACATATATTAGATTTTGTTGATGAATATTGTACATCTACTATTTAAAAGTAATTCCCTTTTTCTCTATACATATAGGTCATTAAACCGTTACATAGACTTTAATTTTATCACACGAATTTCATTTGGGCAAACTAGTAGCTACTAAGTAGGTATTAAATCTTTGCATGCAGTCAGTTAATTTCTTCTTTGAAGAAGTAATATGTTCTATTACTGCACTACTTACATTATGTACGCAACGGAGGGAGGAGTGTCATGCGAATATATTATTCTTACATTACGTGCATGTATTCCCGCACATTTCCTGTTTCATCTCGGCACTTATAGGCATTATTGCGCTATAAATAGAATACGAGTTGTATGTGCGAGATGCGATTAGCTGCACTATATGTCTGTTGATCGACGGATTGTTCGTCTGCGTCGTTGGAGCAACCGTGTTCCTGCCGCGCTTTGCTTGCCTCGGGCCTTGTCCTGGCGTAATGGGAACGAATACGAGTACATACATATAACGATATGTATAACGAAAGACGACGGAAGTGCAAAGTTCGATTGCTCGATCTGTTAAAGACGATGCCAAAGAGAGGAAGAAAGAAACGGAGGGACTTTTAAGTGCCTGGAATATTCTGTCAACGCTCGAGCAAGTACCCACTTGCTTAGATATGCTTCATTGAAGATGGTTTCTGTAGATACCTGCAAATATACGTATATGACTAATAAGGGACCACAAGTGAGTGTATAACAATGGTAAGTTTCTTAGCTGCTAAATCCCTCGTTTTCAGGGGGATGGAACGCCCTATCGACAACACTACCTTTCGTTATTTGCTTTAATATCTTCAAAATTATAAGACATATCAAAAAGGTAATAATAGTTACCCTTGTAACGTTTCACATTAATATAAAATAAATTGTTTAGTTTCTTAAATCACATTTAGAAATAATTAATAATTTCAATGTAATTTTTATCAATTTACTTTAATCACGGGCACATTCTGTAATTATCACTTGTATCTAGTTTTGGAACATGTTTATTACATCATATTTTCTGAACATGCCTGTTTCAACTGTCAATGCTGTTTTTGCTTTTCCTGTATGGTATATAAGCGCGGCTTTCTGTGTTAACAATCTCTTCTTTTACTGACTGCCGACACTGCTGTACCGACTTTCTTGAGAATCTCTCTCGTGGAAGAAACTGCGTGGAGATTAACAAGAACAAAACCTGTAAATTTTTGCACACTTATTTTTGGCAAGAGCTAAAATTTGTGGGCAAAAGTATTTCAACTATTCAGACAAAAGAAATACCTACCTATTAATTTGGTTGTGGCAGAAGCTACCGATATTTTAATTGGTATTTTCACGCGCGTGCTTCTTATTCTGGCATCAGCTGATTTAGTGGCGAGACCGCAAACCAGACAGCTATAACTGTAGGATCTCTCTTGTTGTTTTGATCCAAGCAAGAGCTAAGTCAACTCAGAACGATCTGATTTACTGCTGCACTCATCCTGAAATAGGCAACGGAAACTAGACCATTAAACCGCACCGCGATATTGGAAGCCCGTTAATTTGGCAACTAATTCCTTGGTTATTGCTTTGCATTTCTGTATAATATTCTGTACTTTTGTTGTATGTATATTTGCCCGCTGCCCGCTGAAAATAATGAGCTTTATTCTGCTAATTTTACCCCGCTGTGTATAAGCTCACCTCTTGTACCTATGTATAATTTTCCGTGTGTAAATAAAACTGTTTAAACAAAATATCCGACTTTTGACTGAATTAGATTGTAACCCTGGCTTACTCATATCACTTAGCTACTCGTAGAGCAATTTAATTAATCTATTTTGCACTCTGTCAAATTATTACTGGTAGCCATAACCTTTTTTGACACCTGTCAAAATTATAATAAATTTAGTCTGCAGATCCCTTCGGCACAGCACCATCTGTATTCCAAGGGATTAGTTCACTAGATTAGGAAACTACACAAGCTGCTATTTAATTTATTGTTATAAGGAATAATTAAACAAATTTTATTTAATTTTCATTCTACAATATCTATCGTTGTAAATTAATCCCGGCAAAATAGAACACCGTTACCCTTATCACAATTATTGTTTACTGGTACCCGCGCCGTATTTTTTTTTCAAATTCGATTTTTTTTTCTTTTAATACAAGAGGTTATGCACGATTCATCCATTTATACTAAACATGCCACCAAATAATTCAAACTACGTTATTTTGTGGCATGTCCTATAAATTATAGGAAAAAATAATAACTAGATAGTTGTGTTACCTACGTATTTGGTGTAAGTGCACATTATACGCATAAATAGCGAAAAAGTATAAGTAATGATCAGGGTGCCCCACCGAAGACTAGGCCTTTTATTTATTGTAGCTCTATTTTTGATTTTAGGAAAAAGTCTTTTATATAAAAAAATTGACATAATGCAACGCTGGATAATCTAAAAATATTTTTGACTATACAAGGGTTCCATTAATTTTCATGCTGGCTTAGTATATAAACTCTATATAATTGAATAAAACTCGAATTAGTAAATATGTGTTAGTATCAGATAATAAAATATAAAACTAATAACATATTTTTGAATTGACAATTTCTGTAATGGTTGTATTACAAAATAAATGGTACTACTACTGTTTTAAATATTGATCGTAATTATCGATGGAATTTCAAATCTCAGCGTCGCAAGTAATAAAATCAGATGATATTTTAAATCGCTTGGAAAAATTGGAGATATTTATTTAACACAAAATCATGTAGTCTTTGGTGGGTAAATTTGGCTATTACTTTAAAAGTAACATTTAAGGGTTTAGATCAACATTCCTTGACTCTTTTTTTTAAATATTTTGGCAATTTTTACTGTCTAACGACAGAAACTGAATCACGCCAAACCTACTTATTGTTCGGTAAGATACCATAAGTGGCCATAAAATTTCTTTGTTGTTGCTCTGGATATCTTTTCGTTTATTTTGTTACACCGGTAAAAGTTCTTTAAAAACATGAAGTCCTGGAACGGTGCTTTGCAGTCTAAAGGAGCATTATACCAGGCTTTCATATATATTTTTACAATAAATATACAAATACACTATAATACTTGCAATTCCGGTCGAGTCAATTTAATTTCATTTCAGAATATAAACGTTCTATTTTGATAATTTCCCTAGGGTGAGCTATATCAAATAAGCCCTCCAGTTTTACTTCAAAAGTGTACCCTTTTTGAATGTTTTCAATTTATTATAGAACGCTTACCATTTAGTAATGCAGTGTTGTGGTTCACTAAAGGGTATACGAGTTTTCTGCCAGAAAATTACTGTTTCAGGCACCACTAAACGAGCACTTTTGCGAAGACTTAGCTTGACACACCTCTTATTACAAAATAACACTTGACTCCTTGTTTATTAGAAAGAAATTTGCTACCTAATATTTTATTTGTTTCGTTTTCAATCAAATTTATATTATAGCAAAGATTACTTTTTAGTAACATTCTTAACACACACAAAATTAAGCTAAAGCCGAATAGATAGACAAACACAATCGAAATTATTATCGTTATGCCAACTCTTTCCTGGCGCTAGGTTTAAGTCATTTGTAAAAGAATTATGGGATGAGACTTTGCAAAAAATGTGCTTCAAAAATAAGGAGGAATCTTAATGCCCTCGATGCCCTTAGGGGTTTGTTACTGCGGCTCTTATTCTGATACACCCAGTAATATTCTGGGTTTCCCAGTTTTTACTGTGTCCCAGTCTGCATGCATTCATTCTTGCGTCTTCCTTGATAAAAATATTCACTTGGAATAGGTTTATCATGGTTTGCATAGCGGCTGTTAGTAAGCCAGTTTCCAGAAACACCTTCTATGATACATAATTACATATGTAAAAAATAAATGAATGATTACATAAGCGAATTGGAGTTAATTGAATTTTTTGATTAGTTAAAAAAGCTATACACAATATCGTATCCTTTACATTTTTGTAATATTCACTGTCACCTTTTATCTTTCATAAGCGCTTCATAATAAGACAGTAACTCATATCTTACAAAAAGCGTCTTTCTCATTTAATGTATCAAGCTGGCAATTAGAGCAAATTGTTAAATTCTATCGTATTGCTCTCTTCTCTGTTTCTACTATATTCATCTTCTGGCAGAGAGTAAACTTTTAATTGCTTCGTTCCATTTTCTTCTGCAGGCGATAAATAATACGAATTCCTGCCGAGTTTGAAAGCATAAATTCACAGCAACGGTCTCACTGAAGCAATTAAGTCTTATAAAAGAGTTTCATTTGTATTAATTAATTGTACGAATATTAGTGTTGTGTACGCACTTCTGGAAAATAAAAATGTCTTGAAATTTTATGTGAATACCATTCTTATATGCATGTAACGAAATGATGGGTTTTTAATTGTTCAACAATAATATTTTACATATACGAACGTTTGACAAGTTAATTGATATTGTTAATGGTTCAAAGTTGGGGGAATTTGTTTCATACTTTTTGGTCTTCTACTTTATCACATCAACATTTCTTCTTATAATATTCTCATTCACTTTTATACTTCACACATATACTTTTCCCTAGGATATATCCCACAGTACACGAAAACCATGTTAGGTCCTTTCTCTGTAATCCGCTCCAGACGCAGTACCTATTCTTGTATGCCAGAGGAAGACAGAAAGATCACCTAAATCGCATTAGAACCTTCTTTGAGTTATGCCGTAAGCAAGAGCGGTCGCCGAGTCACGTAAAGGTAATCCATCCGCAGTCTGGAATTGAAATTCATCCCCTGTTTAATATTTCAGTCGCGGTGAAGTCCTGGGCGACGGAATTTGCCAATTCTCTAAGGAACGGGAAAAAGCTGTGGTGACACTTTAGGAACCGTGAAAAGAAATGAACAAGTGAATGAAGATTCCGTCTTGTGATGATGAAAAACGCCGAGCGAATTAAAATGTCGTCAGTTCTGAGTTTTTTTTTTTTGTGATTGCACGCTGCCATTTCCATGAATACTGTTTGATTTATTAGTGTTTGCTATGCGTGCGAAAAGGATAGTTTAATAATAACGAAGGCAGTTTATATTGAATTTCGTTAGGAGGAGACTCTGAGACACTTATTGTCTATTTGCGATGGCGCATCCATCCTCAAGTTAGTATTCCTGCAGCCTAAAAGGGCTCTTTTTTGTCAGTTTCAGAAAGACACAACGGTGTTTCAGGCTGAGGTCGCAGCAATTCATTATTGTGTGAAAGGAATAAGATGGACGGAGTTAGGTAAAAGCGTCGCTATTTTCTTTGACGTACAATCAATACTTAAAGCGATTAGTTTCGTAAGTGTTGACTCTAAGCTGATTTGGAACTGTGTAAGCGCCCTAAATGAGCCTATGGGTTGCTAGCCATTCTGGCGTGAAGAACAATGGGCAGGCTCACGATCTGGCCAAGCTAGGCTTGTCAAGGTTATTCCTTGGAGCTGGCCCTTCTGTTGGCATTATCAAATCCCACATTCACTTAATGAATGGATACATATAATGAGTTCAAAGATTGGTAGAAAGAGTCACCAGGACAGAGACAGGCAAGAGTTTCTAAGGGAACAAAGGTCTGAATTTACTGAAGATCTACTGATTAAAGATGGGAAGATTGTCAAAATGATCGTAGGTCTGCTGACTGGTCACAGTCGCAGATTTTGCCAAAAGGAAGAAGGAATACCAGTTCACGTGCTGTGTCAATGCGATGCCGGCGACTTGGCGAGGATAAGGTTCTAGTAATGAGCGTGGAGAACCCTACAGCTGACAGCTACACAAAGGAGCCGTTCTCAAAGGTGATAGGCCTAATTAAGAGTGCAAAAATAGAGAATGCCTTCCTAGAAAAAAGGGGATCGCAATAGATCTGAAAATGTCGCGGTGAAACAGGTCCGTAGGCCAACCTAACCCTGATCTAATATAATCTAGTATTCTTGAATTCAGTGTGGTTTCATTTGCCAACGTCGCAAAATGCAAGCGTGACCAACGTTGATGTTAGTGTTTTTCAGCTTCTGAAGTAGTTTATTTCTCCATATAGAAAAGCGCTCTGTCTTCAACAGCACTTTTCTCTTAACCTATGGCACATAACAATTTTAAAGATCGACGTTGTTTCTATTTACACAAATCTTTTCATAGGAAAATGTTATATTTTGTTGACGGTGTACAATTGGGTTCCTTTTCCATGTATACCTATATGAATTTTTTAGCATTCATTTCTGAAATCATTGCTTCAATTTTAATGTCGGATTTGTCAGGATCGCAGCCAGGCGCGTATACTTGAGTTTATAGGGGGGGGGAGGGTAATGGAGATAATATTTTTATTTTAACTAAAAAAAAATACCCCCCTGATTTTTACATTTAGAAAAACTATTTCAACGAATTGAATTTATTAATTTTGGAAAAATGTTTTTAATCACCAAATTTCGACCATGTTATAGCTTTGGAAGTTGAGAGAGTATTCTCGAGTATTCTTCAGTATTCACTCAAGTTCCAAAGCTATAACATGGTCGAAATTGGGTGATTAAAAACATTTTTCCAATATTAACAAATTCAATTCTTTGAAATAGTTTTTCTAAATGAAAAATCAGACAATTTTTCATTACCTTTTTTAACAGATTACAAAACATACCTGAGGATGGTCTAGGCCGAAACATGTAGTATGTTAAAATAAAACAGTTAAAGCATTGATATCTAAAACAACAGTTTTTGTGTTACTCAACATATACATTAAAACTAGTGATTGTAAATTTACTGATTTTTTTACTGATTCACCGGCATTCGGTAAATGAAAATGAAAATACCGGTTTACCGGTAAATTACCGATAATTTTTTTTTTTGTGTGACATTAATGGGGATTCCCTAAGAAAATATGGTTACAAGTTAGGCTAGAATAATACATATTTTACACACTCTTAAAGCATAATATTAGAATTTTGTAATAAATATTTGTATTTAATTATTTTAAACAGTTGTAAGAAGTAAACCAAAATATTTAAGGTTCAAATTTTAATGTTATTTTACAACAATGTTGCATTAATGTTCTCTCATAATGTGGTGTATTCAAAATTGCTATTAATTTAAATACGTGAAATGTTGTTCTTATATACCTATTATTATTTTTAAATATTAAAAAATGAGACATTTACTTACTCTTTAAAAAAACGATTTTAAACTTTTAAAAATCTTAAAAAAAACTTCAGAGCACAAGTCACATATGCTAACTCAACTTTTTACGAAAGATAAGTAAAACTCAAAAAATCAAAAAATGAAGAGAATTGAAATGATACTTGTTGACAAAGGCAGGTAGGAAAAGTGGGGTGTTTTGCTTCCTACCCTCCTAGCAACCGTCCTAGCAACAAATGAACATTAATCTCGCTTTTCTTTGCGTTGCTTTTCGTTATCCGTCTTGTTTCCATTCTTATTTTCTTTTAATTTCTACACGACCTTTTTTTCAATTTTTTTGATTCCTTCTCTTTCTGACTAACTCGGTGAAATGGAGGCTATACGTTTCTAATCAAAAGTTTTTGTCAGTTTCTTTTCTATATTCTCTATTCTAGGGCATTACAGCGGTTCCCAATCTCAAGAAAGTTTAAATTAAAATTAAACCAAAAGAATCTCCCATAAAAAATAAGTGTACTGTTTTTTTTATTTTCAATGTCGCTTTCGACCTTTAAATACATATCTAAAAACACAATATTTCGTAGATAAAAATTTCTGGTATGGATTTTTCATTTACCGGTTTACCGGTAAACCGGTATACAATCCTTAATTAAAACTAAATATATTTTGATCCGTAATAAATATAAATATAACGTTCGTAACTTTAATTTAAACGGTAGACTGATAGAATTGAATCTATCCTCTAGATTATTTGGAGTTATTATTAACGAAATAAATGGAATATCCATATTGATAAGCTTTGTTGCGATTTATCACAAACATGTTATGTCCTTTAGAATTTAAAAAGATCTTGCATTTACTACATTACTTTTCTCACTTTTACTCAAAAATGACTTTCGAAATCATTTACTGGGGTTCTGGTGTAGGCGTGGATCGTATTTTTTTACCGCAAAAAAGGCAGTTCGCACTATTCTTAATTTGTCATATTATGAATCCTGCAGGAACACTTTCAAAGCACAGAACATTTTAACCCTATTTGCTGCTTACATTCTTGAAATGTTATGTTTTGTCTTCAAATATGAGTCGCAATTTTATACTGACACTGTGCATGACCAAAAAAATGTTGTATCTTTGTTAATTGACGTTATTTTGTATGGGTTTTGCCATAGTATAAATAATATTATTATTATTACTATCGTTTATATATGCGTCCCACGATAAAGTACAAATAGTAGAAATTCTCGGGAGTTTTAAACGTTTTTTGTATTTCATAAGTTTGCATTAACTGATTTACTGAAAATTGTAATGCACTTTGTGTAAATTTTGAATAATAATAATCTAAAAAGATATACTGCAACCCATTACATGGCACAAACTTATATGACTTCAGAGTTTGAGCACAAAATGAAAATCTCCCTTTTCTCTAGTTATAGAAAAAGTTATTTCGATTTTCAACTTTAGTCGGGGCAATTTTCTTTCGATCACCGACCGACCACTATTATTATCCACCATACAATCGTAATACGATAGAATCCAGAATCTTCCGCTGGGAAAGGGATTTTAAACTACTATCTTTTTCTACTTTCAGCGGCCTGAACTTCCAAGATCTGATGGTGCGCCAGGGAGCGGTGGATTCGCCTCCTAAGTGTCCCTTCATCCTCGGCTTCGAGTGCGCCGGCGAGATCGAGCAAATTGGAGAGGGCGTGGAAGGATTCGAGGTGAGTCTGAGTTCTGCAATTGTCGTCCACCGCTTTGAATAAACATGGGCGGTAAAGCGATCAACGAGGCGAAATAGGACGGTTTTATGCAGTTTCGAGGGTCGTATATAAATGTGTCGTGTTTGTGTTTATGCTTTTCTTTCCTTTTCCGATGTTGGTTTTGCTCTTTTATGTTAACCCCGCGGTTTATGGGTTATAGCTACCCTCTGGAATTGAGGCTGTAAAGTGTTGGAAGGGGTTGTTTTATTGTAGCCCATTTATGTCTGAAGTTATCGCCTCAAAGCAGCGTTGACGGAGATATTTACACCACGCACATCTCCCAACTTGTGTTAAATTAGGTGGGAATGCTGTTGATAAATGGGTTAAAGTATTGTTACCACTTCTGATTAAATTATGCGACTTCACTTGTTACAGAGTATTTTATGTGCGGCTATCTATATTTTAGTTACTGCCCTAAATTGTGAATTAAAATAGGGAGGAATGATACGTATCGCAGATACTGATTAATTATTTTTTTGCCTCCATCTTTGATCTCATTTTTTGTTGTAGAGGTAGAAATTTTAAGAAGAATGGTTTCCCAGGTTTTTTGTTTGATATTTGAAAGTCTTGGATGTTATAAGATTTCAGACTACACAAAAAACTAAATAATTTCTTACAAAAAATTGCCAAAGAATTGATTATTTTGTGTTTATTTTGTAAAACATAGAAAAATTTTAAATACATATAATTTAGACTATTTTGGCTTAATGTTAGTCTAGTTTTAAGTGTCAGTAATCGTTTTTGTTTCTAGTATGATAATCATGTAATAATTGATTTTGATCGAACAGATGTTTATTTTTAAAGAGAAATATTAATAACCCAAAGATATAGATTCCATATAAAGTCAGGATTTCAGTTTTTTTCAAAAAGGCCTCTGCATGACTGCTTAAAATTGAGTTTATATAAAATACGTAATATTTTTCTAGAATTACAAATATTCGCGAAGTATCAATACTATCCCCCTCTCCACAGGATAATTTCGTATTTTAAGTGAGGATAAAAGCAACCATAATATATTACTTGAAGGGTATGCGCGTCCACGAGATCTCGCAATTGCTGCACTGTTGAAAATATTACGGTGTTGGCGTTAATTTTGCTCTAGTCAAATATTTTAGTGTTGATTTTTACAAACTTTGCCAGACGAATTGACTACATGTGTTTAGTAGAACAGAAATTACAAGAATTTAGTGTGAATTCTTTGTTCAGATATGAGGATTTACTATTTTCTCTAGACATTCAGAAGCATCAACCAATCAAAATTTTTCCCTCGGATAGAAATATAGAAACCCCACCTAATCTAATACAGTATTGCATTATACGCACCACCTGCATTGCACGTGTACCTGTTTTCGAGTTTGTTTCTGCGTATTAACATATCCAAACAAACCACCAAATGTGACTGACCTGCAAAGTGTAACCTTGTGTTATTAAACGTTAATTCCAGTGGGCATAAAAAATTTCAACATCTTAAAGATGTATTGGGAACAACTATTTACGTAATTAGTTCAGATTTGAATCAAATAGCATAAACATTCACTTAGTTTTATAATGGTTCTCAAAAAATCATTTTAAAATTAGTACGTTTAGTTGAAACCAAAACTTCTGAATGAGTGGTTCTGTATATTTATAATTGAGAAAACGTCTTAAAGAGAGAATATTATAGCACTAAGAAATAGGAGTTGCATATTAAAAAGACGTTGTGTTTAGAAAACGGTGTTAAATCATCGAATAGATCACATTCATTTAGTTAAACAGCTAGTAAATTTGTCTAGTCTAGATCAAATAAAATGTGACTAGAAGTATATAATTCCACGTGTTAGTTGGACAAAATAACCCCTTAGCAATAGACAATACTTGACTATCTTTGTTCGTCAAATTTAAACTTCTATAGTTCTCGACAAAATAACACGAAAACAGTGTGGACCTCTCCTGACTATTAAATTAGTCAAAAAAGTGTTAAAATTTTCAACAGTGGTGTGTACCAAAACAGATACTACTAACTTTTTTTTTTTAGCTAATACATGGATATGTATTTTATTTTATGTATTAATTTGCAATTCGTTATCCTGTAACTTTTCAATGCATTCTAGAGAGTCTGAGGCAGCTCTAGTTACAGTGTTTAGGTTGTCCCGCATCACAAGGAAGGAAGTATTATCCGCGTAATTAATAGTTATAGAATTACAGTCGTTCGTTGGGTATTCAACAGCATGGATATCGTTAAAGTACAACAGGAAAAGTAGGGGTTCCAAGGTACTACCCTGTGGAACGACCTTATTTACTTTGATATCATTAGAATAGACGCTTTTGCCGTCAGTTGAGATAGATATGCATAGATACAAGATTTCTTCAGTTACGATCACATGTTTTCGTTTAAAGAAATGATCCTTTTGTATACGAGCAAACGAATGTTTGGTACCACCAAAAAAATGTGGACAGAAGACATTATTTATAAAATATAACATAGCATAACACGTTTCATTTTTAATTGAGAGCAGCTAGACATTTATGTACAAACAAAATGCCATTATTTTTTGTACGTACAACAGAATAGAAGAAAAAAATAATAAACTTCCGTAAAAATTCAAAAATATACACACTTCTGTAATACTAGATACTTTAGGAACGATCTTCAATATTTTTCATATATTCTTTGTAATTGCGGCGAATTTTAAACTTTGGATATCCTTTGTAGTGGGGTATTGATTCCTTAATACCATCTGTAGTTCATAATTTAAAAGCGTCTATATCTATACTTATAATTCTCTGGAAGGGAAAGTGATTCTACTACTTTTCGCTTACTATCGATATTAAATATGCTATGCGTACAAATATCACCCACAGTCCGTTCACAGTATTTGTTAGTTCAACTAAGTACTTATATTTAAGTAAAAATAAATATCGCATTATATATTCATACCGCAGTATTCTCCCTATACAGTGTATAACAAATACGGTTAATACGTAAGTGTAGTACAGAAATTGTCGCATAGATGGCGCTTCTCACATTTCATTCCAACAACAGAGCATTTTCAGCACAAATAACTAATTATAACATATTAATCTGACGTAGTTACTAGATAAACATTTAATAGGAGCTGTGATCATCAAAATCTCACTTCATCGCATACTGCGGTGGCGGGGTAATCCCTGTGATCAACCCCAAATCCACAAGCCAAGCGCTTGGCGTTTGCAACATCATAACCACATGACCTCTATAAATAATAGATATGGACATTGCGATTTTTTTTAAATAACCGATTCTTTTAAATCAATCAAAAATAATCAGGGTATTTTGTTATATCGGCAGAGTTTGTTTATTTAAAGTAAAATACTTCTAGCTATTCGCTCAAAGCAAATACTTTGTTAAAACAAGAAAAAATCGTTAAATTAAATATTTATTTTAAAAGGACTATTAGAAATTTGAACAGAAATGATTTGGTTAATTTGAATAAAATTTTGATTAAAATTACTAAATTATTTCAACAAAATTATTTTATCGCCCCAAACAAAAATTTATTTGCCATTATGTAAAGGAATAATTTTGTTGATCAATTTGGTTGATGCAACCAAATCGTTTTTTCCGTGTACAAAAGTTTGAATAAAGTTTTTCTTAACGTCTTTCTTAGTATAGATACATGCGCGGTTTTTGTGATTAAAAGAAAATCGGTTTAGGATGGAAGTGTTTTGATTGGAAGGAAACAGTTTTCCATAAGCTGTATTATTTTTCTTTTAATATAAAATTGATCGTAAATACCAGATAAACTTAATTAAATTGAAGGGATATCATCGCGTAATGAAGCCATATAATTTCCATTACAATAGATGTATCCACCCTATCTACGTATTGATTAGATTTTGTTATGGAGTTGTATCGTATTCAACCAACTAGTGAAGACATGCAGGAAATCTTGCGCGCAGTTAACTGACAAGTATAAGCGTATGTTTTTATTTAATTTAATTTATTAACGAATCTTACTAGCATTGTGAGATGTCCAAAATTGCAATTAAATATTTTTTATTGTTACTACTTTTACCAACAATTTTTATTTTACAAAGATGCCACTAATAATCGTTTAAGTCTGTCGTTTAAGCCCCTTACATCTACTATTATCAATGTACATGTTCAATGTAATGATCTATAGTCTATACAGTGTCCACCCTATATACGGTAAATAACTTTTTATAATGCACAAAATAATTGAATAAATGTTCCATACTGAAATTAGATTAATTAGATTAGTATATATGGTGCATGCAGCAATAATTGATGTGTTAAATTGTAGTTCTACGTTTATACCATAAATATATCATCATTTATTATACTTTGAAATAAAAATGTCAGAATCAGAGAAGTTACAGAACAAAACGATGTAGGTATGATAGTAACGAACAAGTTAAAATTGGGAAGCATATATATCTAGCATAGTAAAAAGCGCTAACACCTTAATATATTTTCTTTAAAAAGCATTTATTGATAGATTTATCTATGCAATTATGAAAATGTATAAAACATATACAAGGTGGGTCACCTCATTCGCGTCGGTATATATACGAAAAATGGTAACATATTTTAAATATTTTTTTTATTAAGGTTATACAGGTTCAGAAGTACTGCATTTCAAAATTATTTTGAAGTATACAGGGTGACTCAAAGAAAAGTTACACACCTAAGTTGTGAAAAATTAAATGGAACACCCTGTATATTATGACATATTTTGATAGTACAGACTAAATAAAGGCAAGTTGATGTAAGGTTTCTTATGCCTAACTTAACTCGTTTACGAGATAATTAACTATTCTTCAAAATGTAGACCAAAATTTAAGAGCATTGCCTGTCATTCATACTTAAGCTAGATATTTTAAACTGTATTTATTTTTGAACTAAAGCATTAGACTTGATAATAAAATAAAAGTAATGCAAAAAATATACAGGGTGAACAAAAACATACTTTTAATTTTCGCTATCTTTAAAGGCAAGTAACTTTCTTATTTTAAATGGAACTGGAATATTTAGTACCTTATTTAGATTCTAATTTTAACGGTCTTTAAGTTTGTACTAATACTTCCTATACCTATCTCTTATGGTTTCTTAGTAACTTAGAATTTGCTATTTCAAATATTAATTCCTGTCCATTATTTTTTCAAAAGTAGGCTTAGACAAAAGTGTCGCTATTATTCATTATACACAAGTCATTTGACAGTAACAGAACTTGTCAGTTATGCATCATTTTGTTCGTGGTTATTTAAAAAGCATTTTAATTATATACAATGAGAAATTACCCTCAAGCAGAAAGGATTGATATGATTTTAATAATTGGAGAGTGCGAAGAAAATTGTTTGCTAGCATCAAGAATTTATGCGCAAAAATATCCTAATGGACGCTATCCCGATAAGTGTTCTTTAGAAAATTCGCTGTTAGTTTTCCGAAGTACAGGAAGTTTGTCTTATAAGAAAACAGAATGACAAAAAAATCGATTACTGGAAATGAAGGAAATAATATTTTAGTTATCGGATCTCTTGCTGAAAATCCGCATACAAGTTTAGTACATCCGACGAATTGAATTGTTTGTTTTAGTCTTTAAGACTTCCAAAATTAAACTTTAGACAGTGATCATATGTAATATTTTTCGGAAATGTAAGATTTGCAGCAGCTCTCATAGGCTTTTCCTATGCTTATGCTGCTATAATATGAACTGAGGTTAAAGGTTTATTCAATTGCATTGGCATTGCGTTACCATTTATTATTGCCACCAGACAGGAAAGACCTAAATGTAATAACCTAAATTTCACCAGAGCTTTGGGTTTCCAACATCTCTCAATATTTCCCTCAGAACAGATAAATTTATTTATCATTACGTAACAGATATTTATAAAAAACTTGTTACTGAGTACATCTTACTCGCTGAAATCTTACTAATCTCAAATGAAAATCAAATGTAATTGATTTTGACAGCGCATCCACCAGAATTTTGATATATATGCGTATTATACTAAAAAATATGAAATTGCGATTGAAATGGATGTAGTTAAAAAGCTTAAAATGTTTGATCTCACTAATTGAATAATTAAATGAGTAAGTTTAAAAACAACATCGTCCACAAATTGGCAAGTTGTTTGCGACGAATATTCATCCAGCTAAGATGAAGAAAAACACGCTGCGTTGACGCCATTAGGAAGGACGGCTGAATTATAAGTAATTAAAGTAATTCCGCCAAGTACTCTCATTGAGGCAGAGAAATTTCCGTTGCGTTGTCGCCTAGGGCAGTACTAAGGAATAAAGGCGTGAAATTATACCTTCCTCGCTCGTAGACTATTAATAGTCTGGCGATGTACGTTATCTGATTAAAATTCCACAATTCTCCTTGCTAGAACTTGGGTATGCGAAAAGTTCGTTCATAATGTAAAAGTTCGTTCATGTCGCTGAAGTTTAATCTCGGGAGATTTTGTTAGTATCAGCGTGCTAATGCTGATATGAAGTGATTTCAAGAGGTTCTTTTGTTGAAATTCAAATAATTCTGGATAAACTTGAAATAAGTTTTTTATTAATGTTTATTGAACCTCTTAATTAACTCTATATTAAAATTGTAATACAATATGTTTAATACTATAAATTGTTTTTGTTTAATTTTATTAGATCGTATTATAGAAAGATGTTGTACTGCGGTTGGTAGAACATATGTTAAACGTATTGTATTATAGAAATTGTCGTAGAGATGGCGCTTCTCTAATTTCACTATTATATGTGATATATATTCAGCAGACACCGCTAAAGAATGTTAGTGAACAGCAAAGGCCGGTTGATCATTCCCATGTGATGTGTGAGAGGTGATTACCTCTCAATAAGGCAAAAAATGGATTTTATGAGAAATGTGTAATAGAACAAATAACGTCACGTATTTTAGCAAAATTTCAATTTCCTTCATGCGTGTATTTTTAACGATTTCCAACCTAACATAACTTGATACTTTGAAATAGTATTCCATATTTCATAGCTTCATGCACAAGTGAAGCCGTACGTGTCTATCCCTAGGGAAATTAAAAGCAAATATACTACCCAGATATCTCCGTGAAATTTCGGGACCGCTTAATCCCTTATATTAGTCTTCTAGTGGGGTGTAATTCTGTAAATATGGTGCCACAATCGGAAAAGCCCAAAATCCAATTTGGGTCTTGCATTTAGAGCTCTGATAAGCTTTATGTATTAAGCTAATGGGGCATATACTGCTTGATAATGGAGGCGTAAGTGGTTATATATTGTGTGTGGATGTATCACCAAAGACTGTGGAGACGTTTTTAAGGTTTACTGGCGAATAACATTTGAATTTTATTTTTCTGAAGCCTTATGCGATAGGTCGGTTGATAAATATGTGCTTAGATTAATTTTGGGAGATGATTTGCTTGCCCGTTCATTCAAAGCTTGCATAAATATTTCTTATTTATTTCGGTATGATTGTATTAAATGACCATTATTAATATTAAATATTGTTAATTTATATTAATATTACTGGTGTGAGTGTTAATTTGAATCCAGTGTACTTTTATGGCTGTTATGCTCGATGTGTGTAGTGGGTAACTCTCGCGAAAAAAATGCAATGTATAGGCTTGAAGTAGTAGATGCAAGGATAGGAGTGTTTTTTCGTGAAGCCTCAACCCTCCCTCCCTGTTTTCATCTAAACATTATTACGGCAAAGTTTTTTACCTATATAGTAGTAAATACGTCCAATGTATGTATTGCAGATACTGGCGTCAAGATCGCACTTATTTCACCCCAACATTATTGCTTATTTACCATAAATAACCTGGAGGTGATCATTAAAATAGTAGCCGTATTCCATCACCGCCTTGATCCTTACATTGAACCACTAGTGTCCGAGGCAACTAACTATTATTAACCTCTTACCGTCTAGTTTATTTCGGAAAAAGCTGGTGAAATTAAACATTTATTTTAATATTTCAACTGATTTCTTGTACAAAATTATGTTCACAGTCGTTTAAATATAAAAATGAAACCAGCTCAAAATAATAACAAAAAAATATTAACAATTTTCCTGCGTGCTCTATATCCTAAAATAGTGCGTAGCAATCCTACATTGCAGTCACGATGGTGTCGTTGTAATCAACTACTACCTTGACTTTAAAATAGAATTGCCATCTTTGTCTGCTTTGTTTGTTATATTTTTTTCAGTGTTATGCTCTGTCGATAACAAACAAATTTCTCGTTTGTCGTGCCATTTCATAATCATTATTTTACCTCTTTGGACAGCTATTATTTCTTCCTTTTTCAATTTCTTTTTCGCAATACTAACCGGTATTTTTTTTTCTATTTGTTCTCATCGTATTTACCATACGTATCAATTCTATTTTGCAATAGAAATTCTATAATTTGGGAAGAAGTATAAAAATTGTCGGTGGTAAGACAATACCCTTATAGTGGATCAAGTAATTCTAGCACGATTTGAAATGTCACAGGCATATTTCTATACTTCTCACTAATTATTGTTCTCTTGCGGCTGCGCAAGTTATAAGGGAGAAGAGATATTTAATTCAGCTCAGTCTAAGTTTATATAGCAAACGACTTTCATTTTTCGTTATATCTCTTCGGTACCTGTATACAAGCTAGAACATTTTGCCTATACGTGTTGGAGTATTGGCCAAATTTTGTATAATTTTGGGTTTGGATGTATGTTTCTATCAAATTTATCTTTATTTTAGACGTGCAGATATCTTTTTATTTCAAGATACCTCTTGCGGCTCATCAATTTTGGGAGAACTGTGCGGAGGGTATAAAATCAGTAGACCAGTATGTTTTCCTCAGGTTTTTGCACAATACTTTGAAGGATAATTATAGCAATGAATACCAACATTTTACTCCTTTCTACTTGTTTCCATTGCTTGGATGCACTGTGAGATTGCTGTTCAGCATATCTGTTGATTTCCTCAACATTTATTTCTAATATAGCTTCGTCTTAAAATAAACAAAAATATTCCAACATATCTAGTTCATTCTGAAGCTGGAAAGTGCAACCAGGATCGGAGCGTAGCAAGGTAGCAAAGTATATGATGTCTGGAAGCTTTAAGAATAAATAATTTAATATAGAATAAATTTGGAGCGCGTAAACGTTAAATAAACAGCTAATTTTCATCACTTTGACCATTCCATCATAGATATTTGTTTTAATTTGGACTGGTGAGTTTGATGGTTGTGCGAATTTTCTTGTGGGAAAATACCCAAGATTTAGAAATGGTAAAAACTTGGTAAATATCAGATTCATCCGTTACAGTGCTTTTCTTGGGGAAATAATATAATGTCACAAAGTTTACTAGTTCTACGATTTGCGTAACTAACAATTTCTGACCTCTAATCCTGCTCTCGTCAATGCAAATAATTCACTGAAGTTAAAATTGGCAATTTAATTTAAAATGTGGAACTGCTAACTGCAATTATTGCGGGAAAATTAAAAACGATTTAACTCATGACACTATAAGGCAAGCGGTAAGGTTTTCCACTAATTTTTCCACGAGCTGTAGATATTGCATTTTCAAGACGTTAAGGATAATATATTGGAGCCTAATGTATTTCATTCTACTTTCAGATCGGTGACAAAGTTGTCGCCCTACCAGAATACAGAGCATGGGCTGAATTGGTAGCCGTTCCAGCCAAGTACATCTACAAATGTCCTGATGAATTGGGTCCCTTGGACGCAGCTGCCATCACCATGAATTATACAGTTGCTTACATATTGCTGTTCGAACTGGCCGGCCTTTCCAAGGGCAAGAGTCTTTTGGTCCATTCAGTCGGAGGCGGTGTGGTAAGTATTGTTTATCACTCAACGTTTTTATTCGCCAAACAATTGAGACGCTCGCCCTAGAGAGAAATATTCGCTTCGTAACGCAATTTAATATCTTCGTTTTCGCTTGCGGTTTTTTTTTTCATATTTTTTTTCTTTGCGCCTTCCGTTTTAATTAAACTCGCAGCGTTAGGCGTCTATACCTATCGTGTTGGAACAATGCTGTCGGACGTGCCCTGACAACTCCTTCTACTGTCTTTGATGTCTCAAACCGCCACCGGTTGCGTCCCTAAAGAAAAATCGATAGAATTGTCTGGCTCGGCGTTTTCCTTGTACTTTCTCGTGCTGTCGTCGTTTTTCGACTGTCGAGAGAGAATAGGAACGCTTCGGGATAATACATATATCGAAGTGCTACAACGGAGATATTCCGGGAGCGTGCGAGAAGCACGCCTTCCTTTTATTTGGGGCTTGTGCTTCCTTTTATCTTTCTCTCTGTGAACCGCGTAGGAAGTTGGAGTTGTAATAATGCTTCTCACGTAATTTTATAGTCGACCTATCAATGTTGTAATGGGTTTGACAGTAACTTTGAGATGTAACGGCAGTGGATAAACGGATGAGTAGTGGCTGCCTTTAAAATTCTTTCTGGGTTGATACATCATATAGAGAGAAGTTGTTTTAAAATGTATAAAAATATTAGTGCCAAAAGGTATGACTAAATTAAATTACTGCTTATTTTCGTCTAAAATTAAAATGATATTTTATGAGAAGGTAGTCAAGTGGTGCAGAAATAATAATTAAGTAATGAATATTAATCAATTTCTGACCCTGTGTGAGTAAATCAATAAGGAAATAAGGGATTAAAATAATGGTTCTTTCTCACAAATTCTTTTTAATTAAAGCGACCGGTTTCGTCCAAATGGGGACATTCTCAGGCAAGCTGTAGAAACAATACATCTTAAGAATTGTACATAAAAAATATTTACAAATTAAATCAACATTTTAAATTATTCAAATTAATTAATCTTGAATTTAAATATTTAGTTCCTTAATTTAAAACAAGTTAAGATTAGAAATAAGGAAATATTTTTAAAAACAATACTTAAACACTAATTAAAAGCGGATTAAGAATAGTAAAAATTTTAAAATTATAAATATTGAATTGTACAATAAATAAAATTTGTGTATAGGACTTGTAAAACACATACATTGAAACATTAACGAACTATACGTTAAAATTTATTGAAATAAATGATGGAGCTTTATTACGCAACAAAAGAAAATGATTCTAGAAATCAAAAGATAAAAATGAACCACCTAAAAACAGATTTTACAACTGGCTGTGTTAACATACCTTGGTATTTTCCTTTTGTGGAATTGTACATATCTCTGCCATATTGAGTATATTGACACACTTTGGATGCTGTGGAGGAGATTTTTTCCTGGATTTTTCTGATATCGGCGGTGTTTTCCTGACTTTTTCTGCAACATTTTTGGTTTGCGAGAGAACTCCATTCTAAAATGTTTTCGGGTGTATGCAAGCTGATGTTGGAGGTATTTTGTTAAATTTACGTTTAAATTTCTGTGTAATCAACTATCTAATATTTCGAACATTTTGAAGTTACTTTTCATATTTGCAAAATGACAGTTGATACTGAAATTTTAATGTATATAAGTGGGTAGACGTGGTTGGTGGTTTTTCTTTCTCTTATGATAGCGGAATATTTAAAAGTTATTTTGAGAATTTAAGAATCCAAAATATACGGGATAGTAGTTAATATTTGATTTAAACATTCTAAATAAGTATACTCATCTTGAGTAAGAGTTCTCATATTCTTTATATGCTTTTGATATAAATTTGTTAATAAATTATATATGTTATTAGTAATTATAGTGTTTTATTAATAAAAACTCATTTAATACATTGAATGATTAAAAATTAAACTATAAATTCAATATTTATAAGTTAGTGATTTAGGAGAGGACAAGGCGTGCAGCCATCTTGGCAACGTACCCACTACTGGTAAAAAAATATAAATAATACTTATTGGTTAGTAAGAGGGGAGATGACTAGTGCGCATGATCTGCAGTGGTGAAGCCTAGATATAACACGTATATTCATACGTTCATAGCCAGCTAGTGAAGTGGGATTGTATTTTTAAATATCACTAAATGTATAAAAATAGGTATCTGTAAAAAAAAGCAGATTTAATTATAAAGTTTTGTTTATTTTTAAAAACCGATGGCCAGGCAAAACTAGTTTGAAAATCACAATATAACTTTTTATATTTGTCAAAAAACATGCGTAAAAGGTTTTCTTTTAAATAAAATAACGTACCTGCAATAATTTAATACTCGTTTTTAGCCATTATTTGTTGAATTAGCATTACTAATAACTAAATACTTAAACGTTGAATTGACATTTAATATTTTTAATTATTGACAGAAACGTCATTTTCCACCCAAGAGATGGAAGTGATCACTTTCAACCAAAGAGAAACACTTTTCATCTAGTAATTACGTATTTTCCAACCTTATGCAGGTTAAAAATAGATATATTATTATTATGAATGCGAATAAATAGCTAGTATTTTTGACATTTCCGTAATTGATTTTTTAAATTATATGTATAGTATATAATGGAGGCAAGTTAAATAAATGCTTATTTAACTGCTTGTCTTGTTTATCAACAGTGCTTTGACAATTTTTCTTTTTAAATTATATATAGAGAAACTGTAATGTGTAACTGAGAAAAAAGAGTCCGATGTAGAGTTGCTAGGTAAATCTAGGTAAGATAAATTACTACATAAATTTATTAATATTAAAGAGAAAATTCAGCTTAGGTAAATCTAGGTAGATTTGAAACTGAAAAATAGCGTGGTGAAATAAATACCCTTTTGTCTTAGTTGAATGATATTGCAACCTTCATAGAACAAGACTGGCAGGAATCCCTGCTTGACGTAAGTCAGCTACGATTGATTACAAAGCCAATATTTTCCTAAATAATTAAAATGAGTTAGAAAATCAGAATGTGTATTTTTAAATGGGTTTAGTCTATATTAGATAATGAAGATATTGAGCATATCTCTTTCCTTGTTGTTGATTTGCGGTATGAAGGGCATGAAGGCTTCTATGATTCATTGTATTTATGTGTACGCATATTTCCATATTGTTTGCTTTCTTAGAACTGTATCGTCTTTTGGTCGTCTGTTACAAAGATTATGAGTTTTAACAAACATCTTCGAAAGATTATTTGAGTTCATAGAAATCCTTCTTTCTGGAGTAAGTCTGCTGTTCTTTGTTCTTTGATATCTCTATGCTTCATGTGTCCTAAACTGTTTTTTACCTATTTGGTAGTATAAGCAGCAGATATTAGCTTTTATAAAACAATATGTATTAACCATCACAATTTATATTAATTTTGGTTGTGAAAGATTGCAATTGGTACTGATTTTTTTTTAATTGGAAATCTTTTTCCCTCAATATATAAACAATCGATCGCCCTTACCGCTTGATTAAAATCTATTTTTATCAGCAGAACCAAAATCCTTCTACACAAACAAACCGTAAATTATCGAGTGATACTCTCGTTTATCTAAAAACAGATTTCACGGCATACTAACCTTTAGCGCGTATCAACCCGTCTTATACGGCGAACAGAGAAGACAGTAAATATAAAAATAAACTTAATGGGGCTACGAAAATTGACGTTCATATAGGACAGGGTCTTTTCCCTTACCTACGCTTTGGAAACCTTAAATATGGCGTGGCAATTTTGGAGAAACCTCCGTAGTTTCGGGTAACGTTATTCCAGTTTCTACGTGAAGAAACAAATAGGATCAAGGGCGCTCGCGCTCTTGGAGTGCTCACTCTTGACATAGCCGGGCGCGCACTCTCGATTGATTACGAGCAGAAACCATTAGACAAAGTAAACCACGAGATGATTAAATTCTGACGATGAGAAGCGTTGATAGAATTGGCGTGTCCCAAGTTGGGGTTTTTGGTGAAAGAGACGAACAAAAAGAAATTGGATTGAGAGTGTTTTATTTTAAATACCAGAGCATTTTTTGGGAGTGAAATGATTCTGTTTTTTTTTTATGAATGATGCAAAACAATAGATAAATTATTACATTTAATATAGTTATATGAATCACAAAATGGCAATTGATTAACAATTAATTTGCTGTATTAATTGAGACAGCGTGAATGTTAAATTGTTGTGGTTAACCAAATAAATAAAGCAGTGTCTTACAGTTAATTTAACTAGCATCAGATTTTAAACTGATCACGAAAATTAACGAAATAAATAATGTTTATATTTTATTAACGTCTCAATTAATTTTACTAAATAATTCTTAAAAAAGTAAACGTTATAAGCAAGCAATGTATTATAAAAAAAACATGTCATCAACTAATTTAAAATAAAAAGAAGATGGTATTATTAATGAAACCATCGAAGCGTTAAGAATGCAAATGATTTTTAAAGAAATGTACTAAAATTGAATAAAGGCCACTTACACAAGAGTTTTATTGAATGAAATTCTGGATACTCTTAGTCCAGTCCGACCGACTCGACCCACCCCTTCGCCATTTTATGAACCCCCAAGTCGTAGAGTCTTCAGATCCCTTAGCGTAGAATTTTTTTACCGATTTACACGTCCTAAACGGAGCACGCCACTGTAGTTGTTTGAAAGAGAGGGAAGTATCAAACTTTATACACTGTAATGTATTGCTGACTTGTGTCTGATACTTTTATTCAAAATCTCAGAAAAGTGATGGTGTTAAAATAACAAAAAGGTCTTGATTTTGTTATTATTTTGACCAAAATTTGAGTTAAACCAAAACAATCTCTCAGGTTCTATAAGGAAAGTTTTTAGCTTGGATGTGTTTAATTAAATTAAAGTTTCAACTTGTTCTACTTATCAATGAAAATGATTCCTTTAACCAATTAACCAAAGGTTATAAAAACTGATTTCATTTAAAAGAAGTGCAGTCAATAATATTTTCAAAATGTACACCTCCTTGTTGAATATAGTCTTGTCCCCATAAGCCAATAGATGAAGTACTACTCCGTATTTCAGGTATCTTCTGTCGTATTTGATCGGCAGTCTGATGAATACGATCCAATAACAGGCCTATAATTGTTAACGTCCCATAATAAAACGTACTCCTAAAGTAATGAACACTAAGCTTTAGTCCATAAAATAATTTTGTGGAGATCTACAAACAAAAACACTATAGGACACTGATTTATGATAAAACAAGGTTGTTGCATATTTAGTAAGTGCTGAACCATTAATAAATCATACAATAAACAAATCAACAAATGTTCAGATTACCGTTAACGTTGCATTTTTAAATTGGAATTATGTGTTGATGCACAGTGGGCTTTTTTGATTGATCGCGTTTCCTTTATTCAAAATGCCTTAAGGATTTTCTTCTCACGAAAAGAATAAAAGTTAAAAAGTAAAAGCATAGGACTTAATTTTTACCATAAAAGTAATACGCATTATTTTATAGTAATTTAACAGCGCCGTCTGTGATTGGCAGAAAGCACTATATAACTCACTGTTCTTACCAAATTTAACACTACCTTTTTCTTTGTATTTCCTCTTTAACTTCAAGCTATTATACCTAGGCTATGTACATGGTGAAGATTTATTCGTTAGAAAAAAAAAGTATAAATCTTATCTTAATTTGTATAGTGCAAAGATTAACTTCTTCTTATCAATAGTACCAGAAATAATAGTTCCTTGCTAGTAGAGCGTTTATCATATCTCCTAATTAAATGTTTAGAAAATGCTTTGCCCACACAAGACGTATCTATCAAATTATTTACTTTGTGTATTATACTATTAATTGATTTAAAATAAATATAATAGGTCAGTAATAATTAACAAAAAAATAAAGAAAACATTGATAAGTGCGGCTTTGTATTTTAAAGCGCCGTACAAATGGAGTAACTCCATATCATTTCCAAGTATTTGTGCAGTGCCAACGAACAACAACTTTATCTGTAGAGTTACTCTGCTATGGCGTACGTAAATGTTGTGTATGGTTATCTAATAAATCAAGTTCAATATTTGTGTATTAAATATTTGAATGTTGGTGTAGCAAACATAACACTAACTAATATTGGAATTTCTCCCACCCAACTGATTTATTAGAATTTTTCTAACCCTTACAGAAATTTGATTTTGAAGTTTGCAAAGTTGCGATAGTCAACCATGATGATCTGTGTATTTAAAGAAAATATTTTCACCTTGACACCTCCTGTATGTAGTCAACGTGTTGATAATTTTCTAATTTCAAACTCATTGTAATAATATTTATCGATTTATTTGTACACGTCAGTTGGGACTAGTTTATATTAGGATTGTGTTGTTTTTAAATCGTATAAAAGCTGTTCAAAAATATTATGGATACCTTTTAACCAATAAACTGTTATAATTTAATGAAAATAGTAAGTGTAAGTATATGAAGAGGTTAATCGATATTTTCCGAAGAAAATCCAAAAACTCCAACTTTCAAAACTGAATAGAAATATTTGTAAACTCATCTTGCTAATTCAACATCCTAAAATATGTTTGCACTTTTTATTGAGAAAAGGCCAATTGATTTTACACAAATCTAATTTGTTAAAGAATTGTGGCATAACTCTAGCATCCTCCCGATTTATGTTACGGTCCATTATGGTCTCTAGTTTTAATTAAACGCACGACACACTGCAGTAATTTATCAGTAATTATCTTTTCCAAGCTTGTTAGGACATTTCACAACACAGTAAGAAGACATAATTAAACTACGAGTGCCGAGATTAGATTATTGCAGCTGCAGAAGCTCACCAACAGTAGAAACCATGCTGTTGGAGATTTATATTAAGGGGAAGGCAAGAATAAGAGTATACAGACTGAAATATTGGGGAATCCGGAGAACGGAGAGTACCCCTAACCATGCCAGAATAACCGTCAAAATTATAAACCTTATCTTTGGTATTGACAGTATACAATGATTTTCAAAACTAAACTGGTATATTGATGAGTCAAAAAGAATCCCAGTTGGTATAAAAGGAGAAACCTTGAATCATAGAGATATATAGTATTGGGGCAATATACCATGAATAACTGACTATTCTATTGGATAGTCAAGTGGCCCTAAAGACATTAGCATTTTATCAGAACACCCCGAAACTAGCTCAATATTGCCTGGAAAACTTAAAAAGCCTGGGTAAACACAACAAAGTTAGTTTGGTGTAGTAGAAAACGAACTTGCAAATAAGATATTAAGAAAGGGCTCTGATACAATATAACATTCACTGGACTTGAACCTGGTCGAGCTGATAACAAAAATTGGAATACGTGGTGGAGTGGCTAAATGGATCCCTGAAAAAAAAAAAAACTCAGGCTCATTGGAACAGATCTCACTAAACAGATGATGAGGCAACCATCTCTGTAATTAGCTCAGGATGTACTGGCTCTCAATAAAATACAATTTAGAATGGTGACGTATCTGCTAACAGGACCGCAATAAAGTCACTTTGCTGTGGGTGCCCGGATTCGAACATTCAGCAATCGAAGGAAACGAAAAAGCCGATGAGTTAGCAAGGGAGGGGGGATCATCTCCTTCGTATATAGGCCCGAAACCTGTTCTAGGAGTGTCTAAAAACACAGCACGAGAGCAGGTAAGAAGTTGGGTCAAAGAGAAACAAAAGGGACCCCAAAAAAGAATTGCATCGTGTCTCCTAACAGGACACTACGCTGAAAGGATACCTACAAAAAATGTGATCAATATTGGAGATACCAATTGCAAACTGTGTAATGAGAGGACAGGAAACGCTTACCACATTCTGTGAGATTGCGAGACTCTAGATGCAACAAGACAGGGAATTTTTGGCAAGCTAAAAATGACTAACTACTATATACTACTATACAGATTGCTAACCCTAGTAAAAGAGATTAACCTGTTATCTAAAGAAATACACTAATAACATATATGGAATAATATAGCCTTAGGCTGTTTTGTTAAGGGGATAATGTGAACACCTGATTTGTGCTCAGTGACTAAATCAATCACTTACATTCCAAGAATATCACTATATCCCAATTTATATAATAACCACAATCAAGAGTCAAATGGTCAGCAGTGTCAAAAGCTTTTGAAAATCGAATAACAGACAACAGTGTAATTAGATCAGTATTAATCAAAATATCGTCGGTAAAATGTTATTCTATTTTACATTATTGCGGCATAAGGTGCTTTCTATTTACCTGCTGACTCACCTCAATTCAATTTCGTGCGTGAAGCTACAAAATACTCTCGTTGAATTCATTTGGTTGGCAGATTGTGCTGTTCGTAGTAAACATTTGTTTGTAGTTTAACGCACAAAACTGAAATAAGGTGAGCCAGACGGTAAATAGCAAGCACCGATAATTTGATTGTGAAGTGAGTGCACAAGTGCTTCGTTATGTACTCGACATAGAGACAACTTTATCATAGTTGTGGTCATATAGTAAGACCAGTTTTATTGATTTTTAGGTATTCTGTTTTATATTATGGAATATATAATCTTCAATAATTCCTTATGATCTTTGAATGAACACAATCTGGAAAACATTATCAGTAATTATCTTTTGCAGGCTTATTTAGATATTTCACAATACAATAAGCACAATTAAATTACAACTGCCGAAATTATAAATTTAAACTTTCAAAAAAATTACCAAATAAGGTGCAGAATCATCTTTTTATACGTGTTGTCTCTCTTTTAATTCGCTCTCTAGTCTTTCGTTGTTAGAATAACAGCTGTTGCCTAACTACTGAAATGTAACAGAACGCGCGTTCTGGACGTGATAACAAAGAAACTTTTATAATTATGTTTCCGTCAGATGGCACTTCAAGCGCACTCCGCCAAGCAGAAGAAACAAACCAGTACAAGATAATTAATTCGTCTCGTCTCGTCTAAGCACAAGTAGGATTTCCTCTCGCAGACTCCACAGATCATCAAACATCAGTCAGAATGTTTGACGTTTAAAGTTGCTGCTATTCGTTTGGATCGTTGGAAGTAATAACTTACGTCAAGAAAATGTGTCGTGACAAATTATGTTATATGATTTTATGATAGCTTCGGCTTTTTTTTTGTGTGCATCTGGCAACGTAAATCTTTATGAATAGAAACTTTGAATATCATCAGAGCTGGGCAATATACGTTCCAAGTGTATTTAAAATACAAAATACAAAACAATAGTCTTTATTAGTATTTTAAGTACCAAATATAAAATACATTCATTTCACGTATTTAAAATACAGTACTATTTAAGTAATCTCTTATCGAATATATTATCAATAAAAGGCCAAGAAAGAAAGAATAGAGTAGTGAAAGGAATGAAATTATAGCTATGCTAAATTTTATTCCTATTTTTTTTTTATGGAAGGTATGTAGATAATTCCATCATTTGTATACCAAATAATAAAATTGATTGTACTGTAAAAGTAATAAATCTGTGCACTATAGTAACTATATTTATCATTTGACCAAAAGAACACGAATATATTAATATTGTTAATTAATCTCCATCTCCATTAACAATTTAGATGTCTCTCACAATGTTAGTAGGTAACTGCTAATTATTGCAGAGACCGCGAGATATGAGTTGTCTGCTTATGACAACATTAATTTAACATAACTTCCTAAAGTTAACTCAGCTCCAAGGGTCGGTTAGTGAGTTTGACAAACCAAGTTAACCGAGTGAATTGTCGTTAGAATAACAAACGTCTTCTAACCGCATTAAATTACTTCAAACCGCAATCGCTAAAAGCACCTGAAGCTGATGTGCACATTGGCGAAACGTCAAATAAAGAAAAATAACAATGCAAAGTACATGTAGTGTTTCATTGCTTCAACAGAATCCGCTAATACCCAGAATTTTAAAATAAATAATACCATACGGATAAGAAAATATATAACATATTCATATTCCTACATTATTTTCATGTTATGGTAACTACGTGCTATGATGACGTCATGACGGCTATATGATAGTAAATAAAGTAATTTGAGTATTTCTAAAGACACAAAATACTTTAAAAATATATTTCAAGTGCAAAATATAAAATGAATTTTGTATTTCAAAGACCTATTTCAAATATTTAAATTTTAAATGCGCCCAGTTTTGAATTTAATGCGTCTGCTCACCATTAATAATAATGATTGCAAAATATCAGTCGCATAAACGAAATTCTTTTGTACTTGAGATTTCATCGCCAAAACGCAATGAATGAATCCTTTTCTCAGACAAATAATTTATTCCTGTTTAATTTCAAGCTTTTATAGCAGGCGGTCTTAATCGCTCATCATTTCTAAAGGAATGATCAGTAATAATAAAAAAAAAGCAAATGGAACACAAAAGAACCGTATCTGGAAAAAAGTATGAAACATCAAAATTTCCTCGTTTCCCGGCATTTATTTTGACTCTTAAAACCATTAAGAGAGCAGATAGATCCCTTTAATATTCATAGAATAACCGAGATATTTTTTTCTTTTGTCCGTGGCAGACGAAGGTTGGAAAAGTTCAGAGAAAGGTTTTTCGATAACGTAACGATGCGCCAGTTCGTGTAGTCGCTGGGGGTGGGGAAAATGGGTGTCGAGGAAGCGAAAAAAATCGAAATTGGCCTTGAAAAGGAACATATTACTGACAAAGAGAAAGTTAACGACCTCAAGTATTGGGAACGGGGTTTTTATTCTAAGGGAATTGTACATCAGTTATTAATGATATTAAATCTTTCATGAAGTTGGAATTTTCACGATGTAATCAGAATTATTGTAAAGGTCTGGTTTTTAGAAGTCTTGATTCATTGATGTAATAAATATATTAGTGACAATTCAATATTTAATTAATGTTACGAGTTTAATCTCTTATTGTTCCCTTATCAAATCATTTGGAATTTATTTAGCGAGCAAGCTCAATGCACGTTCACAGTTATTGATTGCTAATAAAAAGGCATTGATTAATATAAATTCAGCAAATCATTGAATTATTTAAATGGTGTTGGGGATGAATCGAGCAATTTTGTTCTTATCTAAAAGTAAAAAAAAAATTAGAGATACGGTTTTCTTAATGAAAAAATATTTTCCCCGAACGCAAAATTCAGGATAAAATTGGGAGAATGTTGCTGGAAATTATTAAAATCGTCCACGCTTCATACCGCTTAATTTGCAATTCAAAATTTTTCAAGTGCTTTTAAAAATATTGCGCAACCGGATTGTATTATTAAAGGCCGCGTTTGAGGGACAATTCAATAAAGTGTCGAGTCGTGGCTGCCCACGCTTTATCACTAATTAAAATCCAATAAATTACTCATTCATTCGGGGACGTAAATTAAAATCTACCCCGCCTGGAAACGGCCTTTCAAAGCTTTCGGGAGCGTGTTGTAACATGATATGATTCGCCTTCGACGCGCACAAATAGAAATTTTATCCATGATAAATCATATGTGGGGTACTTGCATGTTGCCAACGCATTTTATATTTTTACTTAAAAAATACGCATGCGTCGGGTATTTCACATAAGACTAGATGGATCCTTGGTACAGTTTTATTTTTAATCTTATAATAGGAGAAAAGTTCTATCTGCAAAAGTTTTATAGAAATTACAATCTGGCAGGTAAGTAAACTACTACTTACTCTGTTATTTTAATCTGAACATTATGTTTTGATTTGTTGAATTCTATTTTGGAAAAACTTAATTGACGTATGAGCTTCCAGATGTCTATCTGCAATAATAGTTATCCAACGTTGTCTTCTAATCTTTTTAAAAATTAGCCAAGATTCTAATTCTTATTTGCTGCAACAATGAGTTAAAGTCGATGTAATTTAAGGTAACTGGCTTTTTTTATTTTTTTTTAAACTGTTAATTCTTTCGCAGATTATTCCACATGCAAATCTCTACCATGCAATCTATGCGGCCTGTTTAAAGATTTCAGTGCATTAGTGCTACATTTAAAGCTGCAAATTCGGCTAAATTACCAAGAAAAACAGTTGAATGAAACGTTTTTGGGATAATTACGAACAAATTGTATGTTTTTTCTAAATTAACCAGACGTATAATTTTCAATATTTATCAATGCGGTGTACATTGTGCACTTTCATTTAAATTTAAAATAGAAAAGCTAGGGCAGTTCTAGAACAAAATCCCATAAGAAATAGCATAGGAATCTGAATTATATATTTTTCTCACCACTTCAAATTTTCGCCTTGACTACGCCCACTATGGCGTCTTCTATTATAATTATTCGATGAAGATGTCGGCTTCGAACCAGCTGATTTTTTTAAGCTGTTATAAATCTTAATGAATCGGTATATAAATTAAACCTAAACAAACCAACAAGAAAAAATAAATAATGAAAAGTTAAATATATGATTGTAATGGGACGCCTAGAATGTATTTTATTTTAAATTTAATTTATTATTTACTTTCTTAATAAAAGATATTTGATATCATTGTATTTTGTAAACATATAAAAAAAATAGAATTTGTAACGTATTTTTAGTTCAATTAATCTATATCTAACGTTCCTGATTAGTGTACAGCCCAGGAAAGCACGTGGGCGAACGTGCGTACGCAGCGAAGAAGGTGAGTCGGTAGCTAGCATTGTAATAGAGCGGAGGTGTCGTTCGTCTGGAGCGCGGCGGTAGGGAGAGCCGTCATTAAACGCCGGTCACAACACAGTTACGTATTGATAAGAGTAAATAGCGGTGCGAGCTAATTTATCCCCGTTATTGCTGAATATTTTGACCATTTGTTGCTGTCGGAGAAGAATACCATATATTGGTAAAAATAAACGTGTTTCCGCTATTGTATAATACTCTCGGCCATTTGTTTCGTCCCTAGAAATAAAACCTCATGAGTGAGGAATCCAGCAATCAGTTATTAGATTACGTATAAGACGTGGACTGAAGTGTTGAAGTGTTGAAGCTCCCGATCCAGAGAGCCAAATACATCCTTCAGAGAGTACGACGACTGAGCTAGTTAAAGCCGATTGATGAACGAACCCGCTGCCTGTGTCGAAACCCAAGCGACCGCGCCTAGAGCCGAAGGACCGTCAAAACCACAAGTGTAATTTTTATTTATTTATTATTTATAAAATCAGAAATTATAATCTGTTTACCCTAAATTTAATATTCAATTTAATAGTAATATTCAAAGGGGACTCCATCCTTTCGAGTATTATTTATCTGTTAACGAATAATCGCTATTTACTTTGTAATTCTTTACTGTATTCATTTATGCTTTCGTTATTTTATAATGAAAAGTATTGCAAAGGTGAAATCAATCTTTTTCCTTTTTCTTTGTTATTTAATAGATAGAGTCGGATTATATATAAAATATTCATAGAATCGCATGACCTGAGAGCAGTTAAATTAATCCATAAAAGATTCTCATGTTAATTGTTTATTTATTCCAATTAATTAATAGATATTATTTACAACCGAATTCAAATCATTGGCGCCCAACTAAAAAAATTGGAAACAACTTAGAATGATTACAATCCTATCATCCCTCGCTGAGTGAGAAAAAACCTGCACCATTTCAATCTAGCGTACAGCGCAGGTCACAAATAGTGTACCATTTCATGATATACATAAATCATTACTATATAACTAGTACTGAAGATATTAAAAAAAATTACCTAGAATGAATAATTAATTTTAAATGTAAAAGGTGGTTTTCTTGCAACACTTGTAAATGTCAATACTAAATTGACGAAACGTCCTGAAGAAATAAACATTTTTATAGAAAAGCAATTACATCGCTTAAAGTCTCAAGTAATAGAAATTTCTTAAGTACTGATAATTTTGATGTTGCTTCTGTCGGATTATTTTGATATACGTACTTTCAATTTGTTTTTCAATATGTTTTTCAATATAGTAACCTAAGCTTGGATTTATAGACGAAAAGGTTTTAATATCATCCGCGAACATAAGGATTTTACAATTCATAATAATACTTAGAGATATCGTTGATAAAAAGTAAGAGTAGCAAAGGTCCAAAATTGGAGCCTTGTGGCATACCTGAAGTAATCAATCTATTCGTGGAATAATAACCATTGTAACATCATTATAATTTAATATAATCACCTCTGCAGTAACAAACATAGAAAGGTAAGCAACAAGAAATAAATTGTTAAGTAAGTACTTAAAATAAGGAATTAGATGGAACGATTTCAGTTTTTTCAGTGCTTATTGTAAGTAAATCTATTGTGCACAGATACAAAGGATTATTTAAATCAAAGAAATATTTTTATGCGGTTATTTAAAAGAACCACTTCTTCATTCCTTTCTTCAGTTCTTTCATTAAAATAATACCATTTTCAGTTGAAAGAAGTAAGTATTAACAGAAAAAAAACATGATTCTTTTAAATAGTGGAAAAGAAATATTTCTTTGTTTTAAAGAATCCCTTTTTTCTCTGTGTGTAGCTTTTTAATACGGAAGGAAAAACCAGGAAAATGATTTTTTTTGTCAAAAAACATAGAGCTGTAAAAGTCTTTAATATTTACATTATTTTCCAGTCAATTGCTGATAGTAAATAGTGTAAATTTTTATATTTATTTATCTAACAAATAAATGTTCCACTATATCAATGCAACAAACACAAAACGAAATACGTATGCCACTGGTAGAAACCTGAAAGAATATCCCATATCAGCTTTCCGCTTCCAGCCAGCTGTGTCATTTCAACTTGTCACTTGCATCGGTGGTGGCGCTCAGATAAAAATCGCACCGTACTGGCGATTCTATGGCGGATGACATGCCCGGATTATCGGAGCTTATCGCTAGCGGACAATCGATGTCAAAATCCTCCGGCGGGTAGACCATGTATCCCTTACTTAAATGTCATATCTGTCCCTTGCCTGTATATAGTGTAGGATATGCAAAATGTCATTTAATATTACACTAAAAATCCACTTTAGCCTTATGTAGATAAGGGGACATGTATGTACAACATGTATATATGTACGTAAAAATTTAGGATTCATAAATTTTCTTGATGCTACTCGGAATACTCGCGACCCTGCAGTCTTTAAGAATTTAATGATGCGGACGTGGGAGCGGGACAATTTATTACTGCGACGTGTCTGCATGCAGGTTCGTTTTAAATATTGTAGAAGGTGTGTAATTTTCAAAAGTTGAGCTGCAGAAGAAACTCTGAAGTTTTTATTTGTAGTGTAATTAAGGTGAATATAAAAGAGAGAATACTTTAAAAACCGGTGCCGCGCAGAAATACAAAGAAACTAAATAAGAAAAGAGAAAATAAATTATAACAGATAAGGAGGAATTAAGATAGCTGTATGTATATACATAGAAATTTTTTGATTTTGGGCTGTTACTATTGCTCGTCCTACATCAAACATCAGGTATTCATTAACAAGATTTATCCTGAAAGAGTAAAAGATTAATTAACATTTTGCAATAAAATTATAATATTACTGTCATGCCTAACAAGAGATTATACAATTCGTGGCGGCTTTAAGATTAAATAAATTATTACTCGATTTTGTATATATCTAACTAATAACATTTCTAAAGTGGTAATCTTAGCATGAGAAATAATTGAATGAATGAATTTAATTGTAAATATAAATTAATGAATTTAGTTGTTTGTATTAGTAAATGCAGCTTCCTTTGAGTTTCTGTAGAGCTATGATATCACAAAATTGTTCATGAAGTTAATTAATAAAGTTACGAGGTATCTGCAGGCGTCTAGCTTCTAATACTGGCAAAAGGGACGTCAAGGTACGACTGGTATCTTTCGTTGCGAATTAGAGTTATAATTTTTTATAATTTGACAAAGCAAAATGACTGATTGTACCTAAATTATAAGAAATTTTATTTTAATTATGAAGAATTTAAATATTACAGTCTTTCAATAATAAAAAGTAAAATAAAATGGAGAAGTGCATTAATTAAATTCTAATACTTCTTTATATTTATTGTAACGCGCGCCTATTTTTAAATTTTGAATTTGAATTTTCAACTGTGCCACAGATGGCCCTGCCACTTTAGAGCGGAGATCACGTAGATAATGAAACTGCTCGTAGGGGATGCTATTGTATGCTGCATCGAAACCTAATCGAAGTTTCTAGTGCCATCACACTAGAAACGTTCAGGAAAGATGTAGATTGCTCCAGAACCAAAACATGCCAAATATAAACAGGCTCGCGAACAAGGACGGACAGGTTTTATCGGAGAATTGCGTAGGAAAAGCCGAACTAAGAGTTACTTGTGAAATAAACGAACAGTGAAAATAAATAGTGAATATAAATAAGTAGTATTTAAGAAAATTTAGTTTAATAAGTATTTTTAGTAGTGCTCTAGTTATTTATTAACATTGTTTTTAACAGCGTTATTTTATTTTAATTACACATTTAGTGTATAAATTAATACTTTTTATTTAATATATTACTGTGTCGATTATTTGAACCCCGAAAACGTTGCAATATTTATAAAGAGTACAATATTTTTTGTTTTCATTTGTTGCACTTTCGTTGAATTGGAATGTTAAATAGCTGCATTTTTTATTTATATATTAAACCACTATTTCTTTCAAATGTTTTTTTTTTCTGAATGCCTAATAAATATTTCTTTGCTATTTGCTAGAAAAAAATTCTTTGGTTTAATATTATATTTATTAACGCGAAAGAATTTTTTTTTTCAGTGTATTTATCTGGATTGGGGAGCAGAGAAAACTTGTAAAACTCACTTTATGAATGAAAATATATTTACGTTATTCACCTACATCCTTGAAAGATGTTAGTTACATAGGGAACAGTGTTGCATTCAAAATTCCCGTTTAAGTTTATACACATATGCATAATTTTGTTCTTTGTCTACGCTTTCAACTAAGAAAAGTATGTTTTCAATTTATAAGAATTGTATTTTGTACGATTTCAAACATGCAAATTCATTCTTTACTTAAATTGTAATAACTTACTCATACACATCGAAATTTTAGGCTGGGCATGTACTTTCTTTAATCTAATCTGTAATGTTCTTATTCATACAGTGATACAATTTATCTACAGGTACAGAGTTACAGTTCATTATACACTTATTGTCGGTATAGAACGTATACATTTTAATCTCGGAAAACGTAGAATGTCTCAAGATGAGATTTAAGACTATGCCATATTACATGTTTTTACCTTTTTCGGTATTTCCTTTAATTTTTAGTAAATAAAGCTATTTTGTTCGAAGGTTTGTCATATCTCTAACTTCCCTGATGTCTATGATATATTCTTCTTCGTGTCAAGTTGTTTATTTGAGCATTGTAACACTGTACCCGTATGGCTAGGAGCAGTGTTACTTATTATTGCTTTATATTAATACTTTCCGCATTCTTGCCGTAAATAAAAAAAAAATATTGATTTTAAGATCTAAGTAACGTGTGCATTTATCGTCCACACTTGTCCTAGATTTTTTTTGGAGTAGAAAAAGCTGTAATATTGTTCACACTTCTTCCATGAGACTAAACAATGTGATGACATTAATGGGGATAGTCACTAATACAACACTCGAACAAGAAACAAATTAAGAACACCATACAATCGATTGACATGTTTCCAAAACAAAAATATAGACTATCGGAGCTCTATAACATTTATAAACCACAAATTTTCAAAGACATATGAGTAGTTTACTGATGGAGATGGGGTACCGCGAGATCAAAGAATTCGTGTACAATCAATAACAATTACTGTTCTGCTTATAGTTTTCTTGATTTAGGCATTTGAAAAATATATATATAGCCAGAGACAACATGAGACGTGCAACTAGATACAAAAAAAGGTTCGGAAAATTATTGCATTGGCTATCTTTGTTTGCTTTTATAAATTCGCACATATAGCGGAACTTTGTTTGCAAGCTGGAAAGTGTACTGACGGGGCGCCACCGTCAAGTTAGGATTTTTGCGTTTGTAATGGTTGGCAGTACGTGGGTTGGTGCTCCTGAAAATCACTGTGACCCGGTTATAAAACGTGATGAAACGCTCTTTGTCACTGCCGTATTCACTCTGTTGTCAGCTTGTTGTTGTGGTTCCACAATTGTCAACACGTTTGTTGTTTTGAAAAATAGCGATAGTGAAGAGTGCTTTCTAGCTTAATTGCTATTGTATTTTGTGTTTAGTGGTGTTTACACGGTGTTTATAATAGCCCAGACATTCCCTTTGCGAACACACGTAATTTATTTCTTGAGATGCCTTTTTACACTTATACCGTTGCCGAAATGCAATTAAGATTTTTTCACAATTTACTTTTAATACTTGACTTTTGACACTATTTCAAATTCGCACAGGTTTTATTGTAAATCCGATTTTATTGTTAAATGTGTTATCTTTTTGGGGTATACTTTTATCTCGCCTCCTAATAATATTGTTGGCAGTTCAATCAGAGAATATATTTTTTGTATTCAACTTGTAAAAATTGTTATTGTCAGAGGATATGCAAATGAATAAATGAAATTTTTCGATAGTTCGTTTTATGAAAATTTTGTGATTTGTTATTTTGTAATGTAATTCTTTTATATTTACTTAGATTTACTTTTTAAAATATAAAATTGTATCTATTTTGGCTTAAATATATATATACATAATACAATAACTAAATCTGTGTGTCATTTTCCCGATTTTACATGAAATTAATAAATTAAATAAAACCATAATAGCCATATAAACAGTTTAAATTACGCGCTATTATCGTTGCTTGCGCCACCTCAGTACACTTTCTCAGACAGTCGACCAGTATAGTTTTGCGAACCAAAAATTAACCCGTAGTTGCACGTCTCATGTTGTCTCTGATATAGCGTTGTATCTTTCATATAATCGATTGGATAATAATGTATCGTTACCACCTCACACTTTCTCGTGATATCGTATCACCGCTACATATGTTTAACATCCTGTAACAATTTTATACTTCCCATTTTCAAACCTTGTTTTCTCTCCTTTTTGATAAAAGTGTACGCTGCAGGTAGATACAAGTCGGTTCAATCGCCATGCATACGACGACGTTGACATTTTTGAATCAATTAACGGCTACGTGCAGCTGCCTGCCGCAACAGCAGCTGATTTTTACAGTCGAAGAGATCCTTCCCTTAGTTTTATTCTTCTATTTTGGAGGTCTTGAATTCGCCAGTTCTCTTCTTCGCATACGCTGTAATTATCTCCAGCGATATTTTCATATAAAATTTTTATTGCCAACACCTGCCTCACGCCGTCTGTTAGCGGTAGCGATGGTGCTTATTAAAATAAAACGCGATATGTAGGTGATACGTACATTGTTAAACAAAATAAATAAATTGATCTTGGCGTTATTTTAAGAACCTGTGCAATATCCCGCAGGTATTTTTTGTAAGCTGCTGCATAGAAGACAAACCGATCTGTGCTGAAGATTTGAACTGCCCGTTGAATAGCATTTGTTTATTGATTAAAAGTTTTGGTAATGCTTAGTGTATAAATTTTGGTGATATTAATATTTTAGTCATTGAAATTATCCGATTTAACTGTAATGTCACTGGTCTGTTTGACAGTCACAGATTCAATCACTGTGACTAATCACAGATATGATTTTATGTAAATTTTATTTGGTATTATGTTGTAAGGCATTTTGCAAACTAAGAAAACTCGTTGGAAATTTAAAATTAGACTTTTTAATTAATTAATATCTTTTTAATTCGTTATCTTAAAGAAGTTTTAGTTGTCACTCACTGGTTAATAAACAAACTTAAAATTGATCTACCGTTCGTTGAAAAAAAAAACACAAGAGCGCTGGATAGCGTCGTTTATGAACACATGAGTTCAGTTTTCGTTGATTGCTCCTAGAAGACCGACCATTGTTGAAGCTTATTTACACATTTTTTTTCCTTTTGCCTAAAATATTAAGTCCGTAAATAGTTTATCATTCAAGTAATCGCAGGATAGTTTTTCTTTTTATACTGAACAACTTACCATAGCAAAACATTTATTATATCCACGTTATATTTAAGTAATCCCATAATTTAAACTAAATTTCAAAATTCCAAAATGGCGATCTAAGAAATCCCAACAAGATTTCTGATTCTCCCGTTCCTGAAAATTCGTAATTGTCCTGGCTGCTGATTTCAAAAACTTGCCTGGTCCCGTCGTTGAATTCCAAGAACACAAAAGAAGGGCTTCCTGTATTTTCACCACTGATTTCGGGTTAGAAATGCTTGTTTACGAACTTCTCCGCTAGTTTAAATAAAAATAAATATTAATTTGCACATTTAAATATATGCTAGAACTCACCCTGTTATAGTAGTATCGATTAATTATTCTCATCATTGCCTTTCATTTACAAAAATATCAAGTATGTAACTGCCAACCAGTTTTCTTAAAAATAGCATAAGATGTTTGTATAGAATAGTTTAAGCCCTGATCGTAGCCAGTTTATGGTGGGTTCAATCAGAAAAAACTTAACCTTAATTTGGTATTAGCCCTAATCTTAGTATTAATCTCAATCTTAAGAAAATGCTTATCGTTCATACAAATATTTGTATTAGCACTGAGAGTATTAAAATTCTAAACATAACCTTATACATGCCTCCTACAATTCATATAAGCTGTGACTACCATTAGCTATTCATTCACTCATTGTGTTCATAACCTACAAAATAGTATTGAACTATGAATACGAAAAATTTCATTTTTTATAATTATTGTACAGTTTTGTTAGCTGCCTCGGTTTATTTATTGAATATATAAAAAAAAAAAAAAGACGACGCTTCAAAGTTCGACCCTTAAATAGGCAACGCGATATAAAGGGACATTTTGCGACATTATTACAAATATGAAAACAAACCTAATTATGATTTTTTAAATATACAAGATTGATGCCTACTGCCTTTGATAAATTACTAGAAATCATGACAGATTCATTAGAAAAGGATTCTATAAAGAATACTATATCTTCAGCTCAATGTATTGTAATTACATTGCAGTGAGTAGGTCGAATTCCAAAATTATATCAATAATCAAATTCACGCACCAATTCAATAAGGCGTCCATCATCAAATTTATCAGACATGTTTTTAAAGATTCTCCAATTCTCCACTCCAACAATTATTTACCTAACCTCCGATAAATGTAACAGCTGCTGATACATTAGAAATAGTTTACTGCATCAGTTTGGCACTGCTACAAAAAAGCAACAAATATATACAGCGCATGCGTATAATATAAGTTGGGAACTTTTTAAGGTAGCTTTGAGTTTGGTGTTAAGATATTGCATACAATTAGCTCCAACTGAACGCATATGTGTATATTACGCAGTTTAACTATTTAAGATTACTGCTAGTACTAAGTTAATGCTAATACAGGCTGACTGAACCCACCATTAATGGTTTAATACAGGAAACTGTAAAATCAGAATTTATTATTATATTTATTATAAAAAAATGTTTATTAAATATTTACCGTATGTTTATATTGTTTATAACGGAATAAACGGGTTGTTTGCATTGGTATTGTCAAGAAAGAGATTTGGGTTAATTTATGTGTTGAATAACTGTGGCGTCGGCGACCCAAATTACGACCCTGTAAAGTAATTGTCCAACTCCATTATAATATGTATATAAGTATATATATTAACTACACTAAACAAAATAGTTTTTTTTTATATAATCTCTTCCATTCTATCTTATTTGTTTTGCTTGTGTCCAAGTTTTTTTATTTTCTCTTCAAAATTTTCCTTATTGTGTCATTCCTTCCACGTTTCCTTAAGTCTGCCGCGTTTTTTTTGTTGTTTGGTCTTCTACTTTCCTAAATTTCTCTGACAGAAGATATCACAAGGACTGTAGTGTAGTAATAGATACGTAAATATCCGATTACTCCTCACCAGATCAGATTTGATTAATTCGGGACAACTTTTTCGGGAACACATGCATTGTTAGATATCTCCCTCTAAGTTAGAAGTGCCACGACTTTAACTTCAGAAGGCAATCGCGACAAAGAGTTTGTGACAATACCTTTTCATCGTATTTCAAAAGGCTTAGACGACAGTTTTAAACAACTAAATTTGCTTCTCCTTGCGTAACACACTCAAAAATCTTTTAGGTAACGCAAATGACAAACCCCATTCCACAGAAGATCGAGCATTTACAAAATCGGTTTTAGCGCGTGTGATAAACTTTATATATATATTTATACAAAGCGTTCGATTGGAACCGGATTCAAAGATTGCATTGCATGTTATCGATATGGTTGACTTGAATTATCCAGTGTTGCGCAACATATAAACGATACCGGATATAAAATCGCATAGAAAACATTGAATTAGTAAAAAAAAGTATAATCAACGAAAGAATTAGGCGCATACGAAACCATGTATATCAAAAAACATTCAAATAACTTATTGAATAGGGAAGCGGCACCTCGCAGCACTCCAGTTTGATTTATTTATGAGGGTAGAAAAGCAAAAGAGTCACATTCGTGGCTAATTATTGGTATTTCGAAGGGTCTGATTTAGATTCTCTTTTATGTACTCTTCTCACGAAGATACTCTAGAGAAAGTTCAAAGAAAGTTTCTAAAATATTTATACTTTAAACAAGAAGACTCCTACCATACGCTGAGGTTGGTTATGACTATGAGCTTCTAGTCATTTGAAGCTAGACGATAATTAGGCACAGCTAATAAATTCACTGAATTCTATATAATGTCAATGCCACGTAGCTTGCTAATTAACAATCAAATTTATTTTTCAAAAAGGGTTTAAATTAACAACTGTGCAGAAACCGTGAACTGAAGGTTCCTGGCCCTAAAAAAAAACTGCACTTGATTCTAACTTAAATAGGACATGCTATTTTCCTATACAAAGCACAAGATTTTTTGTTCAGGAAAATTTTCCAAAATTTTACAAATTCAATCCACGTGGTTTCAAATTAAAATATACTAAGCGTGGACAATAACTAGAAATTTAACACAATGAAAAAACTAAATGCAAGCAAACTTCTACTCACCCAACGACAGGTGAATTGTTAAATAAAAATGAAACAGCAAAATTGAAACCGAAAATAACTCTTTAAACTATAATGAGAGAAAAAAAAAAACAAATAATATCTCCGAACAAAATAATAAAAAATCTTATATCTATAATGTGCACACTTCAATATATTAACAATTTTACAAAATGAATTCTTGAATGGACTAAATAAACTTAAATCCGAAATGTTAAATTTACTAAATCAAAATGGATAACAAAATGGCAACAAGGAATGTAAAATACGCCTACTCACGTCAATAGTCGAACAAGGAACTCCCTGAAAAACTCTACAATTGTTTTTCTTACAAAAATCCCTCTCTCAAAATCGTATAACGCAGTCGTACACAACTCAACGACAAAATCTAATAGAATCCGCATTAACTAAACTAGTGAACACTAGACAAATAAATGAATGGAATTAATTTAAAAAAACTTAAACACTTAAATAACAACAAAACTATGCAACTTAAAATACACTCAGCGGTAACACGGGTAGTCTAACCATAGCAACACGTTTACATCTTTGCCAGAAATATTGTCAATAGCAATTAATCAGTTGTCAATGATTTATTATTTTTTTTTGTACATTAATTTTTTTCAATGTTAATATTTAAACTGAGCTCAAGTACTCTTCTATGTGTTTTTCCTTGAACAACTAGGTATATCAAATATATATTACTTATAAAACAATCAGGGGCAGATATATTAGGGCTTGACAAAAACGCAATAAAATCGGCAGGCACAAACACCCTGGTGTTAAGTAAGGAACTCGGGGCTTCGAAAGAGAGAGACAAGCGTTCGTTACGTGCCGTAGGGAAATGGGCAGGATACGTCGGGACGCGGCCGGCGTAAATCGATATGAATCTTAAATGCGTAGACCCGGAGACGCCGGTATCTGCGACGTACAGGGGCCGCCTACGTTACCGGCGTCCGGGTGTCTGTTCTAGGCAGGGAAATGCGCCTCGCGGGGCCGGATTGCCATTAGGCCACCTATTCAACCTGTTGCTGTGAGTATCTTGTTTCTACTCTGAGTAAATGTGCTTTGCCGCCAATAATGGTCCTTTGATGATGCGAAGGACATTAAGTAAAGTGCCATTTAGGTTTGTAATGGATGCAAAAAGCGTGGAATGGATTTTGATGTGATTATTACTAGCTCTAAGACAAAATTTATTTAAATTTAGTTTAATTATAATTTAATGTAAGTCCAAAATTTATACAATTTTTTACACATGATGTCGACGGTAGAGATTTTAAGTTTATAACAACCGCGACCACGTTTCTTCATTTTTTGTGCGATTTTCATTGATTCGAATTTTCCGTTTTCAATAGTATATTTCGGGGGAAGATAACTTGTTTCGGTGAGAGCAATCGTAGGCAGTTAAGCTCTTTAGCGATGGTATTTTTCCAATCAATAGATTACCACCTGCTATTTATCCTATTTCTCCCGCTTTGGCAATAAGCCGAATAATATAATTTCATCACTTTAAAAGCATCAAAATCTAGTACATTCCTTTCGAAAAAGTGCAAACTTTGACAGTTCAAGTGAGAATTTTTTATCGTTCAAATTTCAAACACAAAAATGCAAACAAATAACTAAATTTTAATAAGAAAAGATTGATTTACATTGTTATGGTATTCAAATTTGTTCAAATTCTTAAAAAAAAACTCAAAAAAGAAGCTACAAAGTTGTAATAAAATAATTTAATTATAACATATGGCGCCATCTCTGTTGAAAAATTGTCAATCACGTTGATGTAAGTGATTGACCAAGCGAAAACTGAACATCTGTCAAAACTCATGTAAAAATGGTTGTTAATAACTTTTTAAAAAGAAAGTTTTAAAACGAAATTTCAAAAATCCTGTGGTTAGAAATATGATCCTAGAAGTGCAAGGATGCCAGACTTTTGTCTGGACGCCTAACTTCTTCTTCTTCTTTGACTTATCTGATTATTATTATAGATTATAGATTAGAGATTATTATGCTTTTAAATATTAACTCCCCATTACTTTTATAGTATTGTAAGAGCATATTTTAGAAAATAAATAATTCTGATATGATTGTGTTGGAAAATTTATTTTTTGATATATGTAATACTTAGTTAACACACAGAAAACGCAGGGACTGGATTGTAATTATGCTAATGTATATCCTTAATCACCGAAAGAAGGAAATACAAGTGGAATACAGTTAATATAGTCCATAGTGTACATGTTGTATAATTAATACAATGACGTGTAATTACTGCTTACTATTAACAAAAACGATGTGAACAAAATAACCATCTAACCTAAAATTAAAAAAAAAAGTATCATATCTAGTTACCAAGATGGTACGTTTTGATTACATTTTGTTAGACATGAACATGATGTAACATGTATTTGCCTATCAAATAATTTGCTTGTGAGGGCACGAAAGTATGTTTTGATATGTTTAACATTATACAAAAGTTATTCGCTAAAACTTAGCTGTCAATCTAAACATCAGATTGAGAATGTCGCTTGACGATGCAAATCGGAGTAGAACTTCGTCGAATATCAAACAAGCGCGATGCTATGCTAGACACTCTCCCAAATTATATTATCGATCCTGAAGAAAAAAAATATCTTGGAGCTTTAGAAAATGAATTTTTTTTGTTTCTTATTTGTTAAAATTACTTTAACTAGAGCCCTTACCACGAAGTTAACCAAGAAAATCCTATTAAGCCCGATATTGTATGATTATTATCCAGCCAAGGGCAGAAAAATCCAGATTCCTGTAATCAGATGTCCAGAGAACCTTTTCTAAACTCACTTCGAAAATGCCTAGGAGATACGAATCCGTAAGAACGCACCCAAAAAAGCACCCAATCCAGATTCATTACTTAGCAAAAGAGTTATTTCCTCAATAGAAATCAATATTTAGAATATACTTTTATGAATAGCCTATTGATTACTCAAAAAGGGTAAGGTTTGTAAGAAAAAAGCTAGAAATTTCATCTACATTTAAATTTTTAAAGATTTACAGTCTTATTCATACAAATATACTAAAACAGGTTTTAGACGTCTATTACTAAAAGCACTCTTTAAGCTTAAAAAATGTTGTAGGTTTGGGGTCATTCATAAATGGCTTTTTAGGGTTGGGTAACTGCAGGATAGAGTAAGTTTATAGGGAATTTAGTATATTTGTATTGCATTCCTGCGCCGAATCGGTGATTCCCAGAAAAATGTCGTTAATGCGGGGCACGTGTTTCTATTGTGTAATATAGAGTTTAATTAAAAGAAAACATAGCGTGAATTATTAGAAAAAAATAAGGTATTAATACTGATACATAGTATATTAATTAATACTTTCAATTATGTTTGTCGTCTCTCTAAGCTTGGATCTTCTTCAAGATTTAATTTCGGACAAGAGTCAATGAAATAGAAATAAAACACGAGCAGAAATACTAATAAAAACAGAAAAAAATGGTGAGATGGTGCTTTATGTAGATTTTATGTACAATGAACAAAAGTTAGGTTGTTATACTATATGTCAAATACAACAAATACAAAATGCTTGGAAAAATAAATAAGGTGCACTTGATTCAAATATCTTTAAAGATGATTAAGACAACTTATATATATCAGAGTATACATGGAACATTTTATGGTTCAAATTGGTAAAATGCTAATATTGTTTAACTTTTTTTTTCGTGCGTCTGTTTGCTTGCATTGCATATGTCTGGTGTAATATTTTACTAATTGTAAGTAGTGATTTATATTTGATATTCACCTTGTTTTCAGCTTTAATTGTATCTGTAGTATTTGAATTGCTAAATGTTAATAATGATCGCTAATAGCCAAATTCGGAACCTACATAACATATAACCTGAAACCTCTTTACACAAACGAATCAAAGCAAGTCATATCGTCTAAAATCGGCCGTTCGGGAGCACTTGGAATCTTAACATTGGTTTAAAGTAGAGTCAGGCTTTTCGAAACTTATGCGCATTTAGAAGAGTCTTATAACAGTTTTGTAGCGCTATTAAACGTTTATGAATGACGTTTTTTCCGCACAATGTTATATGGCTTTATAAGGCCTTCGTAACTTTTTATGAATAAGACCGTTATTATATAGCTAAAGAACACCAAAATAGTTTCCAAACATTCAAAGAAAGCAATTATTTATCGAACTAACTTTAACAAGAGTTTGTTGGAAAAGATTTGATTGATTGATTGATTGATCTAGTCACTAAGTATGAATCAAGTCTTATTATTATTCCCTATTATTGCTATTCTTTTTATAGCATCGCAGTTTGAGGCTGATTGTTTTATTGTAGATGTTTTATAGAACATTGCGGATTCTCGCCGAACGATAATAGCATATTGAGTATCTCCGTTGATTAGACAGCGAGCAGTTTGAGGCTGATTGATCTCTGGCATGCCTTTATTATTTTATGATTAGGGATTTGATATTTGCAGTACAGCGAATAATGTGTTTTTTGAGTTGGCTTTACTTGATACTGAAATTTCATTTAGGCTCGACTAAAATTTGCTATTTTGTCAAGGAAAATGAATTTATTTCCGTTTGTTTCATTGCTCATTAAGTTAAATAACCGTGTCGCTTGATCTTCTCTTTTATGGAGGATAATAAATTTAATTTAAGGGAGCTATTAAAAGCTACTAAAAATAAAGAAATTTTCCGAAAGCCTTTTGCTAGTTTGCAGCAAAATTACTTTAAGCGCACTTTTTGTAAAATCGAATTACAAATACAGTGAAAGGTTCTCGATATAATGCGCATCTAATTGGATATTTCCATCAGGCGAACCACAAAAAATAATTACCTTTCAATTAATTATCCGTAGAAAAAAAACCAATGTAGGCTTGACGCTACCCCTGAAATTTCAAACATGAGCGCTAATGTTTTTCCCATTGAGGTAAATGGTGACCAAGCCAATTCACGCATTAGTTTCGATATAATAAAAGTGGGTCACTCATTGTAGGTCTCGTTTTGGTTAATATTGCGTGCGGTAAGATTAATTTAGGATCAATGTTATGGCATTGGCGTAACCCTGATTTCAGTGGATTGTGGCGATAGATTAAAGTGCCGTAAAAATATCTTTACGATTTGTGTGTTTTCCTTTTCTTTATTACTTCTCCCTGGTTAGGAAGGGTTAGTATGTAGTCCTTTATACCAATTAATATTCTTATCATTTATCATTTTACCGTGTTTTCAACTATGTAAACACATGATACTATGTCTCAGTGCAACACTATCCTTTGTTAAAGGGGAAATACGTGTTGTTTCATATTATATTACACCCAGGTATAGATATTCACCACAACTATAATAGATTACCTTACCTCTTATAGTAATCAAGGCTTTATTTACTTTGATGAATTAAATGATCGTCAAGATTACGAAAACAATAGTTAAAACATTATTATAATCCTTAAGACACACACTTGCTATGAATGTATAATGTAATAGTGTCCTGGGTTAGGTGGGGCTCTTGTTTACTTAGGCTTTTCATCTTTTAAACAATGGATAATTCGCATTTGCGTGTCCGAACATGAAAGCTTTGACAGGAGTGACCGAGGGTTCCGCTGTACATTAAATTTTCATAACGTTCTCTGACCCTTCGCGTTGGGGTGGTTGTCCGAGTGACTCACCTATACCGGATGTCCCTTAAGTATATAACACCTCTTCCTCATTTTTTTTACTGTTTGTGTAAAGTAAATTATGGAGTCCCACGATGGTATGTCAAGGCCTATGCTTTTTATGTGAGTGACATAACTAATACAATTACATATATTGAGTATCTGACAGTAGTACAATACAAAGAAATTTTCCAACACTACATTTGAAGCGACGACATTGTAACGGCGTAAAATTATGTCTAAATAAAGAGAAAACTTGATCTTTAACCTAAATTCTCATATAGATCTGCATGATATCGCTCAGTCAAGTGCCTTTGGCTGGTATTGGATGGCAGTCTTAGTGAGGCACACATCCTTATTTCTGTTATGGTTTACATTCGAATCAAGTATTGATTTTGGCATACCAAGTTCTCTTTCATTCCGTCGATGAATTATAGGATGGTTATTGAGGGGTGTCTTAGCTTACGAAAGACAAACTCTAACACAAAAAAGTATCAGAATAATTACAGATACGAAAAGTAGTGACTTTTGTAGATTTCAAATAGTTTCAATATGACCATGTACAAAACATTTAAAATTTCAAATTTTGACTGTCTATGTTTTGCTCGGATTTATTTTATTCTACCCTACGCTAAAGGAATCCAGTTATAGTTATTTTACAAATGAAACTAGAAACATTTTTTGTGCGTCGCTTCTTAAAATGATCTCCAAATGTTCGTCTGATCACGATGAAACTTTTAAGACTAGGAAGAGTCACATACATCAAATCGTTCCAGAATTATGTAAACAGAAAACGAAAAAAAACTGCTTTTTGTTGCTATTTAATTCTTTGGCACCCGAAATTTTGTTCTATTCTCACAGTTAAAAATCATGTAAATCCTAATGTAAATTGTTGGACAAATTTTTCGACGAAGACTCCATTTTTGAAAACGTCATTCAGTTGGATACTATTCTGAAAAGCGTTCTCAAAAAAAAAAGTGCACCACGCTTCTCTAGCTCTAACCATTTTCGAGATATTTGGAGTTAAAGTTATTAGGCTAAAGTAAAGTTTCATAGAAGTATTTTTTAGCATGCATTTGGCAGCGTCTGAGGGTGATTCTTTAATGCTTCGTCATTAAGTGTACTTTCTAAGAGAAAACAAAAAATGGTTAAGCTTTATTTTAGTTGTAAACGACAGCTTTGGAAGGACTATTGGGTGTGTCACCAGAGATTTCCTAATCAAACGATGATTATGTGTCGTAAATTGTTTTGATGACCTCCAAACACTGTGTGACATTTGGCTTCAAGTAAAAGAAAAAGAATGTGTACTGGGGATAAGCGACTAGATGTTATTCTTTACTTTAACTAAAGCTGGAATGTTCTCTAACTTGTATGTCTACTGTAGATCAACAAAAACTTCTTGTTAGTTGAAAGCATTCTAAAGAACTCACACCGACTCGACTGATGTACTAATCATATTTTTTTTTAAGTTACAAGGAACTATAGAAAGAAAGGATTTAAAAAAATCGGTTTTGAAAACCGATTTTAAAAACCGGCTACGGTTTTTGCTTTAAAGGCAATTAATAACCACATCCAAAATCAGTTTCGATTAGCAGCACTATTCCATACCCAAGCGCTTCATTTACGCAATGGGCGAAATAAGCCTGTTTGAAGCCGTATTACGAAGGGAAGGATCTGCCGTGAAAGATAGTAAAGACTTCATTTTCAACAGTATTGCTTTGTGGTATCTTTAGCAATAGATTTTAAATTGTCGTACCAATAAACTCAAAGTGAAACCTATCAAAATAGCATTCAATTTTAAAATGTATTGTAGTGGGATAAATAACAAGCCTGCAGAGTTGTCCAGATCATTCGTATGAATACGGAAAGCGACGTTCGATAGCGCCCATTGAGAAGATATGCTGGCCAGGAATTGAACGAAATATAAAGAAAAACAACTGAAAGAAAAATCGGAACGGAGTGTCGAAAAAGCAGAACGGCCGCAAGGCAATTTCCGTTGCGAGAAGATTCCATTGACAATACGACGGGCTAGCGGCGGTAGTGTTGTTGACATTGCCGGCTGGGACGGGCTTGTGTTAGTGCCCCGAAAAGATCAATACCTGCGTCTGGACAAAATACAACACCATCTGGTCGGCATCGAGGGGAAATGTCGTCGCCACCAGCTCTGACTCGGGAATTTTAACATTTAATCATACCGGCTTAACTGGGAGGATGGTGTCGGAATGATTTAAAGGACGCGGGTTATTGCGTTCTTATATGGTGTAAACACATCCTTTACTTCCGACGAAATCGTAAAAATATTATAGGTGTAAAAGCAGATGGTCGAATAGATTTACGACGATACTCACAATCAGATATTATTGTCTAGCTGGATAAATCATGTTAGTTTCAGTTTTCTTTTGATATGTTTAACATAAACTTTCCTTTTTTGAATCTATGTTTCTTTTTATTATTGTTTAAACGCTCTATCTAGCAATTTTATAATAGTACAATGAGATATTAAATTATATTCATTAGTAATTTAGTTTTAACTTAAATTATCTAAAAACTGTTCTATAAAGCGTTTCACCAATTACCCTTAAGACTTGTACGCACCAGATGGCGAACGCGAATATAATCGTAATATAAGCCGAATGTAATGGAAACGAAATATGTTAGTATGTAAAGCTGTTGCTTGAAGCCGGGTACCCGAATACCCGATTTTT
>RXPK01002483.1:0-122588 GCA_004143645.1 Protaetia brevitarsis
TTTCGCTGAATGTATTTTAAGTTGCTTATTTTGCTTGTAATGGTTGTTTTTTTTTTTGCTTAAATAGCTGATGTCATTAACTGAAGAATTCCAGTTTTGTTTCGATTAAGTTTAGTTAACAGAGTTTAATCATATGATTTTAATTATGTAGTGTTAAGTTTTTTTTTAATCATTCCATTCATTAAATGGTCTATTATTCGCTGGTGCTGATTTTAATGCGGATTCTAGTAAATATTGTCGTATTGTTATACGTCTGCGTTGTACGATTTTGAGAGAGGGAATTTTATAAGAAAAACAATTGCAGAATTTTGTTAAGGACTTCCCTGTTCGACTATTGACGTGAGTAGACGTATTTTTATATCTCTGTTGCCATTTTATAATCCATTTGATTTTTAAATTGTCTCTAATTAATTAGTCAATCAAGGAAGCTTTATTATAATAATTGTTAATATATTGAAGTGTGCACTATAGATATAAGATCAATTATTATTTTTGTTAGGAAGATATAGTTTAGTTTTTTTTCTCTCATTATATTTTAAAGAGATAATTTTCCGTTATTCAATTTTGCTTCATTTTTATTTATCAATCACCTCGGTTGTGTGAGTAGAAGCTTTGTTCTTGCATTTAGTTTTTTCTTTTTTGTAAATTTCTAGTAATTGTCCACGCTTAGTTTATGTTAATTTGGATAGAAATGTCATGGATCGAATTTCAAAGGTTGTGTATTTTGGATAATCTTCCTGAACAAACAAATCTTTTGCTTTGTTTGCATAGGAAATAGCATTGTCCTATTTCAATTTAGAGTCAAGTACAGTTTTTATTTTAAGCCAGAACCTTCAGTTCAAGGTTTTTTTCTGCACAATCTGTAATTTAACCCGTTGTTGTAATAAATTGAATGTTAATTAGCGTCATTGGGTTAAAAATTCTGTTCCTTTATTTTTATTTAAACCTTTTCAATTATAATTAAGAAAGTCTGATTTCATTCAACCCCGAATTTACTTTTCGTGGTTAGATTAAAGTATTAATTCGCGAGAGTAACTCTGACAATGAGTTTAATAGTTCTTGTGTTTTTTTTTTCTTTTTTTTTTCCCCGGCGTTCGGGGAACAAAGCCCATATCGCCACGATCTAAAACTATCAGTGAAAAAAAATACTTTCTACTTTATCAAACAAAACTATTCTATGAAAAACCCCTAACCTATCGAACCTATGTAGGAAGGAAAGGGAGAAAACGCTTCACGTTCCCGGGGCCTATCGGGACGACTTTACACACAGTAGAAATACGGCCAAACGGAAAACAAGGTTTACCCACACAGGAAACAAAAAGGTACAGGAATAAATTTATCTTCAACCCTAAATCCTTATTCCTGCATTCCACAGATACTCAATTAATGCATCGTAAACCGTCTTGGAATTATGGATCAAAACACAGGTTACATTCGTAGGCATCTCCACTCCTGCTTTACTCAACTTTTCAATGAGTTGATATCTATATCTTTCATAATTTGAACATTCAAAAATCAAGTGGTTTAAATCTGCCAATTCAGAACCACATACACAGGAGGCTGAATCTGTAATTTTTAATTTATATAAATGTGCAGGAAATTGGCCATGATTAAATTTTAATCTCGTGATGGTAGTATAATAATTCCTAGATATTTTATGTCCTATATGCCACGGTTGAGAGATAAGTCGAGGTTGAACTTTAGCATAATGAGTCATTCTTTTTGAATAATACTGTTCCAGTGTCTTTGCCAGTTATCTTTCAAAATTGTTATTTTGATTTTAGTTATTACGTCTCTTTCTGGTATTTTCGCATGCCAATTACATTGTGAACCTATCGCCTCCTTCGCTAATCTGTCTACTATTTCGTTTGGCTCTATTCCTGAATGTCCCTTCACCCAGAATAATTCAATACTAATATGTTCTTTTTTTAAATAGATGATGCTTTCAATTATATTACATATTATAGGGTTTTCTTTCTGGGGATGCTTTCTTTTTCGTATCGATTCCAATACGCTTTTAGAATCTGTCATGATTACGATCTTTTTTGCCTCACTCACTTGCACATATTTTAATGCCATTTCTACGGCAATCGCTTCTGCTGTAAAAATAGAGGTATCATCATGTAATCTAAATTGTTCTTTAAATGTATTTCGGAACATATATAGCGCATCCACACCCTCCCTAGATTTCGACGCATCTGTGAAGATTATATCAGAGTCCGGAATCATTGCTCGGATCTTTAAGTATTCAGCTGTATCATGAGTGGAGTTACCGTTGTATTGTGGAAATATTATTTTAATAGGTTCTTCATATTCGAAATAATTGCATCTTATAGGATTTCTATGATATAGCCAGTCATCATACTCTACCGTATTAATAAAAGCTTCTGCAAGTGGGGGACTAGATTTATGGCTCCAATATCTATTGGATACATCTTCAATGGCCAATTTATACATAGAGTCTAATAAATTTCTTTTATTAGTGGTTTGATTCTGATAATTTGTTTTGCAGCAAGAAATTGTCGTCTTAAATGCAAAGGTGGCTCTTGGGCTTCCACGTACAGAGCTTCTATTGGTGTTGAATTCATTGCACCAACACAGATGCGTAGGGCTTTGTTATGAACAACCTCAATTTTTTTAAGTATTCTTTTGCCGCAGCTCCATACAATGTACAGCCATAGTCAGTTATGGCTCTGATGCAGGTTTTGTAGATGTTCTTTATGATTGAAGGATCAGCACCCATTTAATCTTAGCTATCATTCTTAAAATGTTAATGTATCTCTCGCATTTAGAAGTAACATAATTAACGTGTTGCGACCACTGCAGCTTATTATCAATGACTAAACCAAGATATTTAGTATAACTTCTGACTGGGATTTGTGCCTGATTTAAGTATATTCCCCTAGAAGGAAATAGTTCTTGTGTTCATTAAAAAACTAATCCGTTGAGGTAGCTAATTTTCTTTTCTTTTTCATTTGAAAAAAATCGTTTTGCAGTTTCATTTAATTCAATCAGTACACAGCAATACGTAAAAAACCTTGTATACATAGTTTTAAAAATAAATTAAAAACTAGAACGGCAAAATGTGGGTGCTCAGCTCATATAAATACCCAAAATACTAGTTCCTATTCCAAGATAGATCCGTCTAATGCGAGATTTTTACGCACCGCCGCTTACCGTCGCTGAAACCTCTTTTCGGACCGTTGACGACGAGGCGCGCGCGCGCGCGTCAAACAATTTATTAAATAGTACATACGAGCGACCGACAGCAAAGACATCTCTCCCCATCCATCCAGCCGCAATAAATATCGCGAGACACGCGAGAGACGGGGAAAATCTCCGAGTCTCCTATTAATGTCTGTTGCGCGGGTGATAAATTTAAAATAAACCCGGTAATGTCTCGGGTGTCTTTTGGCAAGAAGTTCGGCCGCTTTTGAACCGCTCCGTCACAGCCAGCGGAGGCGGCAGAGGTGTATGTGTAGGTATACATACATGCAGACCGGAGACTCGTCTTCACGCCGGCACGCACACATTCACACGTACGGACTGGTGTCATTAATTGTCGCCCGAGGAGAAATGTCGCGTAACGCCGGCTCGTAAATCATAAAGCGCCCGGCCCGGCCTCACAGAGGTCGACTGTGGCTACGGCATGCAGGCGGAGGGAAACACGGGAGATGGGACAACGTGAGCCGTTGACGGTGTATTACAAGTCTAAATCGGGGAAGTTTAGACCTGAACACCCGTAACTTCATATAAAAACGGTTTGTCGTGAAATAGTAAACTCCCTTTTTGAGTAATGCCTCTTATCGTTTTTAAATGCAGTTTATACAGATCAACCTCAGGTTCTGGTACTTGCTGTGTACTGAAGGTAACAAAAGAATTTTGAAAAAGCAAAATGAATTAAAAATGAAAAATTAAATTAGCTAGCTCAACGGATAAAAAATTAAAAGAGCGCAAAAGAACAATTAAACTCAGGTAGTGTTGTGATGAACGTAGCTTTCATTCACATGTATAGCTGTGCGTGAATATTGCAATGTGAAGCCAACGAATGAAGTGAAGCCTATTCTCAAAATTGCTTTCACGGCGTGAATGTATAATGTAGGTGACGATGCCTTCACCGTCATTCGCGATAGATCGTATCATACGGCTGCAATGTAAAGCACAACTAACTTCTTTCTAATGCTTATTTAAGCAGGAATATTTCGGTATATGTATATATAATATACATGCAAGAGGATTTTAAAATTATTTACTCTTTTAATAAAAATATAATTCCTGATTAAAAACAGAGTGTTTAATAATTAGATTTAAAATGATATAGATTGAACGATTATAGGGACTTATTCCAGTATGTAAATTTTATTAAATTTTAAAACGCGCATTATACGGAGAGGCAGCTCAAGTGTAAAGGCGACAAAGTAAACAATAGCGGTAAGAACATGTACAACAGAGACAAAAGTAAACCTGACACCTAAGTGAGACACGGAATGGGACGTTTCGACGCGGCTACACCGCGTTACAGTACAATACCAGTTGAATTTGAGTTGATCATATGGTTTTTCTTTTTTTTTTTTAACATAGGGAGAGGAGGATGATTTTTTAAATGATGCTTTTTTTTATTTTTTATTAAACATCGGCAGAATAGGACGCATTAAAATGTTTCAAACCCTATTTTTTTTTAAATTGGAAGGGCTTAGAGAGGAGGGGGAGATGATTTTTTTTAAATGATCATTTTTCTCTTTTTCTTAACATCGGGAGAGAAGACGCATTAAAATTCTTCAAATCATATTTTTTTTAATATTGGAAGATGTGAGAGGGGGAGGGGGATGATTTGTTTTAACTCTCACCTCTTCCCATATTAAGAAAATATGATTTAAAACATTTTTAAGGCGTCCTTTTTCTCGATATTTTAAAAAAAAGATATGATTAAGAAACATCCCTCTCCCCTTCTCACTCCTACCAATGTTAAAAAAAAATATGATTTCAAATATTTTTATTGCATCCCCTCTGCCGATGTTTCAAAAAAAGCAATATGTTATTCAAAAAATACACTCTCCTCCCCCCCCTCACCCCCTCCAATGTTAAAAAAATATTATTTTTAACATTTTCAAGGCGTCCTCTCTCCCGATGTTTTAAAAAACAAAAGACTGTCACTATAAAAACCATCATCCTCTCCCTCTCACCCCTACTAATGTTAAAAAAATTATGATTCAAAACATTTTTATTGCGTCCTCTCTCCCAATGTTTAAAAAAAAGGAATAAGATTGGCATTAAAAACAAAAATAAATGTCGAAGAAAATACAAGTACCAATTAGTATACTTCATTATTATTGATTTAATATTAAAATATAACTGATTACAAAAACTATGCCATGAACGGAACTACCCGCTCGCAATCTTTCACGAAGTAGATATCAAGTAGTGCGTGCGCAATGCATACATTCACTTGAGAATAGGCTCATTTCACTCTTTCGTCGGTTCGCACTGCAATATTCACGCGTGAAGGCGACATGAGAAATTTGCTTCATGCACAACGCTTCATTCACTCAGGTAAAGAATGAAATATACTGCTTGAAGCCTTGCTATGTTACGAAGGATCTGCGGTGAATGATGGCGAAAGCTTCATTCGCAACGCTAAACTCAGGGTTACCCTCGCGAATTACAAGGAGTCCACAGCACCTCTCCCAATTACTAAGGGGAAAACGAAAGTTTCAACGAAAATTGAGTGTTTCTCCTTAGAAATTGCCAGCACACAAAAAGGCAATATTCTAAAGTCTCTCGCACTAAACAAACAATACCGTATCTCCGCACACAGAGGCGAAAACGTCACTTCCGGGTGCTGAAAACTACCCTGGATCGCGGTGGACGTGTTCAACATACCGTCCATAGAATGAAGTTCATAGGTGACTCCATCAAAAACTCTAGCCACTCTATAAGGTCCCACGAACGGTAGATCCAGTTTCGGACAGCAGTCGGTGTAGCATTGCCAGGTCTGCATCCTGAGGAACTTCACTACTCCTTGGATATACCTCTCGCATGGATTTCCAGAAGGATAGCTCGAAAAACACAAACATTCTTTTAAATCACGCTCAAACATGGCTTTGGGAATGGGATTATTCCTGATCTTGACAGGCTTTGACTGGACTTCTTCAAGAAAGTGTTCGTACTCAACACCAATAATGGGGAACTTATCTACTAAGGATACATACTGCTTTGGAATTTCCTTGACTTCAGACTTAAACTTCACCTCATGATCGATTTCAATTTCATTAACTTCATCTGGGGGATTCTATCTGGGAACAGTTTACTTCTACTACCTCTACCTCTGACTCTCCAATAACCTCAATCTCATTATCCTCTTCGGATAAAACAACACCTTGTATATCATCACCTCTAACAATTTTTCCGCAACTCTGTATATCATCACCTCTAACAACTTTTTCGCAACCTTGTATTTCATACTTAAAACTATCATCACAATTTTCCATTATATCATCATCATCATTTTCATTTTCCTTTTCTCTATTCAAATCATCAACATTATCATCTTCCCTTTCTCTACTCAAATCATCAACAACTTTCTCCTCATTAGAAGTATCTGAATCCCAATTGACTTTATCCCCTCCAGTCTGACTACATTTCTTTTCTACAACATCTTTTCTCAACCATCCATCAAGTTTCTCTAAACACCTATCTTGTTTCTCTATCATTATTTTGAACATTGACATCAGATCATTCATTCGAATAATACTTTCCTTAGTACTGTTTCCTTCGTCTCTCTGAATATTCTTTTCGTCCATCCTTCCCTTTGTTCCTGCCACATCCGACACCTTACTGCCGTGAGTTCTTTGGTTCCGCCAACTTTGGTCTCCAAGAACGTCCACTCCCTGTTCCCTGGTGGGCTTCTCCATATTCATTGTTGCAGCGATGTGTATAAAATGACACAATTAGCTTTATCAATGCAACGAGAAATTCTCACAAATTCTAAAAATGGGATCTTAATTCTACTAATTACAATCAAAACAACGTCGAACAACCCCACGTTGGGATTGCCAAATAAATATGCTATGTACTGAAGGTAACAAAAGAATTTTCAAAAAGCAAAATGAATTAAAAATGAAAAATTAAATTAGCTAGCTCAACGGATACAAACTTAAAAGGGCGCAAAAGAACAGTTAAACTCGCGAATTACAAGGAGTCCACAGCAAAACGTTATATAAATAATATAAATTAGGTACGTAAATTACATGGAACTGAACAAAGAAATTATTTATATAAACTTATTTCGTTTGCTAGATTAATAAAATAGCAAAATAATGTGTGATTGCCCTTACTAGGTACTTAGGTACATTTTTCTTGTCGCAATATTTATAGTCTTTGTTAGCTCGACAATGGTTTTTGTCAATTTATCATTCACTCGCATTCCATTTCCATTTCATCCTTACAAGCGAAACTGATCCACGCGAGATTTACTTTATGATCTAATACCGCAAAATGAGAGTTAAAAGCAGTTAAAATAAATACGATTTCATTCTACACGTTTAGACATTTTGCGAAGACCTTTACAACTTATTTAAATCAAATTCCTGCAAGAGTTCAAAGAAAGCAGGTTGATGGCGCGCTCTCATATATAGTTTGCGCAGGAAGGTAAGTAATAACGATCTCAAACGTTACTGCATCTGACTGCGCTAGAAAAAAAAAAGGGGAAAGAAAGAAAGTCGTGAAACTAATCCGGTTCAGAGAGTCCGTAGTAGAAAAAGGAAAAGTTCCTTCATTTTCGACTTTTTATGGCGGACCCAGTTTAAATTCTTTCGGGACTTTGGGATAATAGTTTGAAGTAGTTTACTGTGTAAGCCGGTCGTTACATCGACGACGACTATATAATAACGTCAGAAGTTTGTCGGCGGATAAAATTAGAGTTAGTGGGTGGAGTTTTTAGAAGATAAAATGTTTATCAAAGAAATTGATTCCAAATAAAAGGTAACTCACATCCATTTAATGTTAAATAATATATTTTCCTTCTCGTATATACACGCCCTCTTTCTATTTTCAGTTGCGGTAACATGAGAAAGATCAGGGCCTTCCATTCTCAACCCGTTGTACAACAACAAACGCAAGACAGCGTATTTCGTTTGAGCGCTGTATGACCTCGCTTAACCTCACCAGATCGTCTTGCGGGTCAGTAAAGGCCATGATTTCTCCATTCTACCCAGCTGTGTATATAGGATAGGTACACTTGCAGCACATACAGTGTGCACGTAGCTGACATGTCGATCAATAAATTAGTAATGGTTGGTTTACTGTGTAGGGGAGAAGCTGCATTAAATCCCTGGTGCGTCCATTTAATTATGGTCGTCCGCAAGATATTTAAAAATGTCCACAATGAACATTTTTTAAATTATAATAGAATTATAAAGGCTTAGAAAAAGATTCGATCTTAGAATTTGCAATGCATTCGTTTGCGTTTGTTTAAGTTCATCAGTGTATTTATGTATCCTGTTATTAACAATTTAAAATTCCTCAGTTTATTATTGACTTTTATTATGAAAGTTAATATTTTAGTGACTGGAAATATTTTTTGTATCTTAAGATTTTTATATTTTCCAGCCACAAATCTTTGCGTCACATCACATTTAATTATTGATTATTACAATAAGTTTCCCCGTTGGTAAGTACCCTAACAGCCAGAAATATTACATAGATATTTTTAAAAATATATTTTATAAATATTTTTCGTGAGAGGTTTTTGAATATATTTTTCATATTTTTTTCTAAATATAGATAAAATATTCAATTAGAATATTTATTCCATATGTTAAAATTAATGTAAGCGCTATATTTTTTCTAAAATATTTATAAAATATTTATATGAAAACTGAGATTTTTTTATGCAATCTATTTAATTTGTCAAAATAAACTAAAAATGTTCTTGGTTATTTAGAATGTATAACGTCGATAACGAAAAGTTGAAACATACATAGAGTTGTCTAAAAGGCAAGAACTTGGTTTTTCACACTCACCATACAAGTTAATAATCAATAATTCTGGCATCTTTTAAGGCATACTGAAGATTTATCAAATTAATCACTATTTTTTCATTGAAGTGTCCTAAATAAAAAACAAACGTATTTATTATCATTTTATTTGAATAAGCCAATAAAAATGAAAAATACTCGTTTTTACGTCTAGCCTTGGCTGGTGCCAGGTACAACTCTATGGCTTTTTTCATATCTTCGGTAGTGGCGCTCTCATGGCGTTTCCTTGTGGCCTCTAAAACAATGCCAATTGTATTAGATCATACCCTGAATAAAACATCGTACAACATTATCAACACCTACTAATACATTTCGAGCATTTACAATAATTGGAGTGGTAGCTACATTCTAATACTTACGATACTTATTTTTACTTTATTTCATAATATTTGAAAACATTCTACGTACAAACAATAAAACAACACAACGTATTCTAACCACTATTTGAGGTTATGGCGTTTATCTACCGAGATGAATCTCTTAAGCAAATCAACTAGCAATTTATCTGGTAGATGCAATACATATATGATGCATAAAATTCCTACAATTATATTATTAAACGATTTCTGTACATAGCGATATTGAGCATTCTAATTATCTTATAAATGCCATGACATGTTCAAAGTGTTACTTACCTCGTAGTCACCACCAAAACTAAAACACACCCCGCAACAATTAATTACACAGTTAACCCTAATCTGCCCTAATCGTTATACTATTATAAACTATAACATGTAACGGACAAACGAATGAAAACGTTAATGATACGCACGTGCGCATATGCATTCTATGTATCTAATCCATAGACGCATAAACAATGCTAAATCATATAACACCGGCACCGTAATGAATAGAGGTGTTGTGTTGACGTTCGCAACTTACAAATATTACAAATAATATAATACAAAACGCAGATATATTAATAGAAAAGTTACAGCGCTCAACTTAGATACTAATTAAATCATATTAGATATATATTATCTTTATTTAACACTGCGTAGGCTTTCACGGCCGGTGTAACTATAACTAACAGCTTCTTGTGGGTTTCGCCGTGTGTCAAAACTTTCGCTCGACGTTTCGCTGTTCATACTGACAGCTTCTTCAGGATAACTGAACTGTTCATCGTTATATTTATGGGCAAACTATAACTTCCTTTATAATGCGATTATATCAGAGTGTGTACTACTTGATATTTGTAATAAGCAGAGAGTAAAATACCATCACTTAAACCAGCGAATCCATCGAAATAATATATCGTTTTCATAGTAAAACAACTCTTACTTCCTCCTTTTCATAAAGGTGTGGATATATGGATAATGCACGCTTTATTTAAACTACATATGTCGTATGCGTTGTTAAAATGAAAATCTCTTTATGGATGTTTCGCGCGATGCCGGCACCTCCTAACACAAAATAAATTACCAGAGCTTACGCACGCTTAGGAACAATAAAATTATAACCGGCAGATCGTTTAGGGCGCCCTCTTTATTAACAATTTAATCATCTTCTCACGGGAGAACAGCTCGCTTAAGAAACGAACGACCGACTTCGTATGCATGGGTAGATTAGGGCAAAACGCCGTCAAAATAACAACACCAGAATGTATTCAAATGACCCGGCTTAATCATTTTTTAATTACCGAATATACGGTTTTGTTATAAAGGAGGAACGAAGCATAAAGGCAACTGTGACTTCGTTAACTCGACGGTGATTGAAAGGGAGTGCGCAGTAATTAAGGCGTTTTAAGTTTTTGAATTCGTCCGCGTTTAATTGCCGACCGTTTCTTAATATGCGTTCCGGATCGGCCACCAAAAGCAGACGCATATTTGAATAGAGTGATTGATGGGGTTACCGGATAGACGAGAATAAGTTTAATGTATGTGCGGTTTGTGTGATTGATGGCATCTTTTTTACAAAAAAAAAAAAAAAAGATGATTTTAACAGCAGATGGAAATTATGAATAGCTAGTAGCATACTATATCATAAACTGAAGGATTCTAACAACGGTAATTATTAAAAGCTGTGAAAACTGTAGAAAATGGCATAATGAAATATGAGTACATCTGTTTTTTTTTAAGATTAAATTAAATACTTAATAGGTATATTTTGTTTTGTAGTGCAGTTCAACTTTTTTAAAAGAGATGTGGATTGCACACGGCTCTTTGTCTATTCCTCTTTGTGATAGAGGTTATTATATTAGTAATAATAGTTATTGAAAGCTACATGCACACTAAAAAAAAATTAGGTAATTTTTCTTGGTAAAAATCACTTTTTTATTTACGTGAATATTAATGGGAAAATGTCTGTTTCTTAGAAAAAAAGCTCTAACATTGTAATATTGCTAAGAACAATATTAGTATCTCTCAGGAAACTTAAAATTTCATAAAATTTGGAAAATTGCAGTTAAAAACAAATGGTAAGGAAATAACTAACGTGCGCATGTGTAAACTTAGTACGTTCTGGTTCAAGTCACACGTAGGCAGAAATGACATGGTGTTTGGCCACACGTAGTTCAGTTTTCCTATTATTTTAATCATACTCATTACTAGTAGGCGGTATTAATTCATATTAGAAAATCTGTTGTTCTTTTAATGCTTTAAAGTCTGTTACGCACTCTGTTATAATTTCAACATGGAATATCCGAGACAACTTACATGCACGTTGGAATTAATTTAGCATTATCTGCTCATCGCTTTTCGCATCAAGAAAGGAAAAAAGTTATTACATCCATAAAAATAATTGGCTTCTACAGAGAATGATTAAAATAAATAAATAATGTTTTATCTTAATAAATAAAATATACACTGAGGAAAAAGATTTTCTCCGCAAAGAAATACGTATCTTTGAAAAAAAAATGTTTTACGTAAAAACACTTTATTTGAATTAAATGTAGCAACTCAAGATTAATATTACTGTTTTCTTTGACGTGATGAAACTATTTCTTTAAAATGATACGTTTTATTCAAATAAATTACCTTAGCAGCAATAAAATATTTGTTTGTTTGTATCATATATATAAATAAATATTTCTTTGCTATTAATAGTAGAGTCATAGGTTGTCTTCAATGGAAGCATTGGAAACAGAGAGTGATAATGAAATAGTTATATTATTGAATAAATAAGTAGAATATAATAATTTATCAATATTTAGTTATCTTTCAAATTAAATGGTTTCTTTTCACACTTCATTTAATTCAATTTAAAGGCTGTGGCCGGGTTAATCCCTTAGAAGTTGCTTACGGCAAAATTTTTCGCTCTGAATATTGAACGATCTTCGAGAAAAAAAATAATTTTTTTTTGAACATATTTATTTTGCGATTGGTTTGTCCGATAGGAACGCAAAAAAGCAAATATGCAGTTCTTTAGAGGCTATCAGAGAAAAAAATATTTGATTTCCGTCGATCACGTGATCAATTTCTTTTTAATTTATATTTTTCAATGTTTTTTGACAAAATAGCCATTTTGGTATCATCACCAAACTTTTTAAGATTTACAGAAAGTTCTCTTACCATTTCCCTACCACCTCAACTTCTTCTAGACCATCGAAGCGCTACGCCATAGTCAAAAAAAGAATTCAATTTTCATCGATTTTTGTAGAGTATACCGATTCTTCGGAAAAAGACAAAGCAGTTATTATTATACTTTGTAATTGTAAATTATTAATTAGTAATTGGTTTATGATGTTGACTTTATGCAAGCTTTTAAGCGCATGAAGTTACCTATTATGCAATATGAGTACAAAAATGGTTTGTTAATTAGGTATAATTGTGTAACTATTTGTATATTTATTCCAACATGTGAGACATGCTATACTCTGCCTGGCTTCCAGGTTGGGGCACGACCTGAATCTTTCTCTGGTCGACGTTTCGTCCACATTCACAAGGACATCTTCAAGGCTGCTACTACTGCTGTTGACTTGAAATAAGTTCATTGTGTGCGCACATTCCTATATGTTCTAGATAAATTCTCAGGAATTAGTATTTTGTACATTTAATATATTGTATGTTTTGTAACGTCTATTTTTATTTGGCCAGCGCTGTATGTTATGATATTGGTATGTGTTTGCATTTATCATTTAGTACTAAAGTTATTTTTATATATTAACTTTAGTAGATATTTAACAACTTTGAATAATTTACAACTTTCGTTTTATTTGAAGCATATTTCCATTAATTTTTTACTTTTAAAAAAGTAAGTTGTTTTTCTTGGACGACGTACGAATGGAGAGGCATATGCGCGGATATTGGTTCCCTTCTAGATCCAAACTTATAGAATTTAATATAATTTTACGTAAGCAATATTCCTTGAAATTTAATTAAGACAGCATTATAGTACTTTTGAATAAATTCATTTATTTGTTTCACCTACATTAATGTTTCATATTCAGCACATCCTAATATTATAGGATTTGCGGTCCTAGGTTTTTTTTCTAGGGCTATTCTATGAATAACAAAAAGTAAATGTAACCATTTAAATTGGTCGTTTGTATGGAGCATCGATGTAAATGGCTTCCGAATAGTACTTACAATCTTTGTGCATATTTGGTTATCGCTAAACCACTCGTATTATCATTCCCAAGGATTAACCAATGGATTCCTAAGACGACCATTATTTAAAAAAAAAAAATGAGGTAGGATCTAAAAGTATATTAATTACTACCAACTGCCGCAAGATATCATTTACGTTTGCTCATCCACCATGTTCTCAGCAAGCCCCGTGCCATATACATATATTTTTTGTTTTGCATGTTTGTTACCTATGTACACATATTATATATTATTGCCTTCAGCTACCCGTTAAATTCCCTTATGTTATATTATCATATCATTTCAAATTCAGTAATTTTAAGTACATTTAAATCTATTTGACAACGCCATTTCCCTTTGGAACAACGTTATTTAACTTCATTCTGTAAATTTAACCTTGTTTACATAGTTTGCGAAGCACTTCAGGGAACAACAGATGTTAGTACCTAGAATACATCTTGCCTAAAATAATAATAATAATACAAAAAGAGAAAGAAATAACTTATTAATAATATAGAGCAGGTTACATAATACAATACATTTCACCTTATGCTAATTAACTTCTTACATTAAATTTAATCACATGTTATTTACTGATGCCTTGGCTACTCAAATTGAATAAAGAACAAATACACTAGCGGGTAGGTTGCCCTAATTTATATGTTGCTACTTAGGCATATAGCTAATTTCACTTTTCTTAAAATCTGAATATACAGGGTGTAACAGCGGTAACGCCGTGGTCTCTGATGGTCAAATGGTAACAATTTTTGAAATATTGTATATTAGGATGTATGTAGATGGATCAGATCTACAATTTAGAAATAATATGCAATATACAGGATGTTCCAAAACTTAGCAGTACATCAAAGTTATGTTTTTTTAAATGGAACGCCCTGTATTTTATGGCATTTTTGAAGTGTACACTAAAAACTAGAACAATTTTATTTAAGGTTCCCTATACCTAATTTTTATAGTTTATGAAATATTTCAATTTGTTTGAAAACCGTAAATGGCATATCCTTTAACTGATTGAATGCGACATTCAACTTTGTCCAGTAGTGTACAGGATGTTCAAGTATCTAAGTCAATGTTTGTGAATTTTACTCGTGCGTAACATTGTTATTTTAAATGGAACACCCAGTATATTTTTACGTTGATAGATAGGAATTTTTATTTTCTTTAAACCAGTATTAGGAGTCCCTATACTCATCTCGACTAGTTTTTAAGTTATTTGGGTTTTTTAGGTGGTTTAAGTAAATTGTCATTATCTTACCTTAATTTAATCTAGATAGCTGGTGATTTTTTTGAATGTGTCAATTTGATGTGTAAAAAATCACCAGCTACCTAGATTAAATTAAGGTACCTAATGACAATTTACTTAGACCACCTAAAAAATCCAAATAACTTAAAAACTAGTGGAGATAGGTATAGGGACTCCTAATGCTGGTTTAAAGAAAATAAACATTTCTATCTAACACCGTAAAAATATACTGGGTGTTCCGTTTAAAATAACAAAGTTACGCACGAGTAAAATTCACAAACTTTGACTTAGGTACTTGAACATCCTGTATACTACTAGAAAACGTTGAATGTCGCATTCAATCAGCCAAAGGATTTGCTATTTACGGTTTTCATTTCACTTCTCAAAATTAATTCGTTTCCGAGATACTAGACTTTTTTTGCAACATTCCATTTTTAAACAAATTGAAATATTTCATAAACTATAAAAATTAGGTATAGGGAACCTTAAATAAAATTGTTCTAGTTTTTAGTGTACATTTCAAAAATGACATAAAATACAGGGCATTCCATTAAGAAAAACATAACTTTGATGTGCTGCTAAATTTTGGAACACCCTGTATATTGCACATTATTTTTAAATTGTACATCTAATCCACCTACATATATCTCAATATAAAACATTTCAAAAATTCTTGCCATTTGACTACCAGAGACCACGGCGTTACCGCTGTTACACCCTGTATATTATTGGCAATTGGAATCATTGTAATATTGTTATAATTTTACTGGTAATTCTTTTAATTATATTAAATTGTTACTTAAGTTATATTAGTGGTGTTTATTGCCGAATCCTGGCTTCCTCGCTGCTAGCCACAGCTGGAGCCCATTTCAATTACACCTTTGTTCCCGATTTATTAGCGGCGGGTTACCTGTCAGTTTTTTGCCGGATTCGCCTGGTAAGTACTGGTCACAGTTTGTTTAAATAATATAAATATTTTAGAAAATTATGTGTTTTTTTTTATATTGAATCATAAATATAAGTATAGAGTACCAATTACGCAACTGCATTTGAATTGCGCACCAAAAAAAAATAGTACCGAAACCAGAGACAGGCGGAGCTAAACGCAATTTCAGTTAGGATATGACAGTTAGAGCTTTCTAGTAGGTTATGTTCTCTGTGGCAATTAGTTAATTGTCAAAAACCGTTGACACATTTCGGCACCACTGTCAGTCACTGCAAAATTTCCAAGTGTTAATATGGCATTGATTTTCAGGACGCTTTCGATTCCAAAAATTCTCCGTCACACCTTGAGACCGATCCTTCTCGGACAATCGTACTGCGATAAGGCCAATGAACCCGTCGAGAATTGGCCTTTCGTCATACTACGCCCGGAAAAAGACGACTATGACGACATCTTAGAGCTGATGTGGACCGCTTACTTCAAAGACGAACCAGTCGCCAGAGCGTTGGGCTTGGGAAAATCACCGAACGCCGTATTAGAAGATAATATCCTGAAATCTCTCTCGCAAGGCTTCAGTTTGGTCGCCAAAAGCAAACAAGACGATAGCATAGTGGGCGCATGCATCAACGAGGTGACCTCACCTTGGGATCCGGACGCTTGGGAGAAAATGGCCCGTACGCTGCGAAATCCGCAACTGAGGAAACTGTACCAGTTCTACGTGCATCTGCAGCGGGCTCCTGGTCTGTGGGAGATGGCGGATGTGCAGAAAATATTCGAGATCGCTCACCTTTGCGTCAATCCCAAGGAACGCGGGAAAGGCTTGGGCACGGCCTTGGTACGGCAAGCTATAGAAACCGGAGCGGATTGCGGGTACAATTGTATCAGGATCGACGCAACAAGTGTTAAGACGCAAGCGATCTGCGAGAAACTCAATTTGAAAATGATATATGAATTACCCTATCGCACTTACGTCGGGTATAATAAGAAGCCGTTGATTAATCCTGCGCCCCCAGAGAAAGCGGTTAAGGTTTACTTAGCTACACCGTTGTCGCCTGACAACACAAAGGTTTCTTCTTCGGGTAATTAGGTAATTTTAAATACTAAGCATCAACTGTAATTCGCGTATTTTTTGGTTGAAATAAACGCTACTATAGAATAGATGTAGAGAACATGTTTATTTTATGTAGACTATATTGGATATGGTTATGATAATTTTTATTTTATCGCCTATAATTTGGTTAGTATGCCAGTTAACTGGAAGAATAGTTATTTGCATCACCATGCCAGAAACTACAGTTTTGCGAGTTTGAAGACGAATATTCGCAAAAGAGTTTCTGGCCGTGTGATACACATCATTTTTTGAGTTGATAAATCTTACTTTTGGATTGAAAATAGAAAAGAAATTTTGACACTAGGGAGTTGACAGTACAAGTTGGCACACATGTTACATATGTAACTTAGTATTTTGACGTTTCCAAGAATAAACCTTTTTCTGTAATTTTCTTTCTAGTTTGATAAATAGATATTTATCAATAGTAAGGGCAATGAATGCATCAGCTCATCTTAGAAAGGTTGAACAGTAGCTTAATGACAATTTATTACACATCTATCATGTCGAATGTAGTGTCCCAACGTGGTCCCAATCTTTAGTGACATTTTTCCCTGCCTAGTGCGAGCTTTCCTGCCTAGCTGAAGTAATGCAAAATGAGTGTGTTTGGAGGCGCAAAAAGTATTTTTATAGTAATATAAAATATATTTGTTTACGTATAAAAACAAAAATTTGGCCGCAAATACAATAGTTAACTCATAGGAGCAAATTAGGAAGAAAGAGAAAAATGTCACCACCGACCACACCCCAAGGGCGGTTGCGACAGTACTTGGGATAGATAATGACAGGTTCAAAAATATACCGAAATGGTTTAACGTCACTGTCATTACAAATAATATCTAACATATGCAACATAATCTTTTTGCAAAAATTTAACATTTTCTACGACCATAAATACGTCAATCTTTATTAGCTATTCCTATAGCTACATATTGTCGTTTTGAGTTATTTAAGATTTTTTTTTCCTTTTTTGTAATAATCATTGCATCAGTCAGTAATTAATACCTCTATTAATACTGCAAGTAGAAACTTCAAGTTTGCTATATTATAAATGTAAACTAGATGCTGCGCATCTTCGTCAGCGAAGATGGTGGTTTTTTGAAGTCGGTCCCCATCCGAGAAAAGTTGGCACTTTTAGAATGTGCAACACGCTTTAAGTAGTTTTCTTTTGTTCTTACTTTTGGAACACACTGTATAGTCGAAAATACTTTTCGGTTATGCGGCATTGAATTCTGTACAACTTTTGTATAAAAGGTTTTTTTTCCTAAAAGCAAAGATAAAGCTATAATCAAAGACTCAATCTTCGTGAACACCCTGTGTAGTGGAAAATATTGTTAACTTATGCAGCACTGAATTCTGTACAACTTTTGTAGAAAAGGTTTTTTCCTAAAAGTAAAAATAGAGCTATGATGAAAAACCCAGTCTTCCTGAACACTCTGTATATTTTAAAATATGTTTAGGTTATGCAGCATTCAATTATATAAAACTTTTGTAGAGAAGATTTTTTCCCTAAAGTAGAAATAGAGCTATAATAAAAAAAACCCGTCTTTCTGAACACTCTGTATATTTTAAAATATGTTTAGGTTATGCAGCATTCAATTATATAAAACTTTTGTAGAGAAGATTTTTTCCTAAAAGTAGAAATAGAGCTATAATGAAAAAACCCAGTCTTCCTGAACACTCTGTATATTTTAAAATATGTTTAGGTTATGCAGCATTCAATTCTATAAAACTTTTGTAGAAAAGATTTTTTCCTAAAAGCAAAAATAGAGCTGAAATGAAATTCTATCCTCTTTTCCCTATTCTCATTTTCTTTATTGCGTTTTCCTTGTCTATTTTCCCTATTTCCTTTTATAACATCCCATAAGTTACAGCTTTAAAAAAGTAGTTGACGATTTTCCCTATAGTTTATTTTTCTGTTTTTCCCTATTCCCTTTTTCATTTTTGTTTTCGCTTCCTCTATCTCTATTCCCTTTACCTATTCTTATTTCCTATTCTTATTCTCTATTATCTATTCCCTGTTCCTTGTTCCCTTTTCCTATTCCTTTTTCCTATTCCCTTTCTCTATTCCCTCTCCTAATTCCCTATTTCTTTTTCGTATTCCCATTCCATTTCCCCATTCCTTTTCTATTTTAGAAATAGACTTCTGCATTCGAAAATATGGCATGTTGTTTCTCAGTGTTGAACACCCTGTATGTTAGAATGTGAAGTATGCGTAGCGTTTCTTATGTACATTTATAATATATTAATTACTGAATGTTGCAATAATTATTACTAAAAAAAAAGAAAATCTTAAATAACTCAAAAACGGCTCTTCTTCATCCGATGACGGTGGCGATGTATTTCTTTTGTTTACTTTGCTATTTCTTTTTTTTCTTTGCTTTGCTTTTTTCATTGTTTTTTTCCTTTTGGTTCAGCAAGATTTTTCTTTACCTGCTCAACTTCCAAGTGTTTTTCCTTTTCTTCTGTATAAATGGTCGATTTTTTGGTTCTTGAACCTATTATTTTTCTTTGGGAAGTCTTCGGAAAGGCCAAACAAGTTTAGGCGAAAAAACAGTTGGCGTGAATGAGAATGACGCAGTTGGCTGAAGATAGCTTGGATTTGGAAATGAAAATTCGCCCAGTAAGGAAGATTAAAGTATTAAGTGGTATTTTTCATCGTTAGATCCAGAATTATTTTTTCCATTGTCAGAGTTTGTATAACCATTAATTTTGAGCAACCTTTACTAATAATATTTTCATGTGTTTTGAAAAAGAAGAGTACTTCACTCTTTTTAGCCTCTTTAAATTTTAAATGCCTACCCTGTATTCGGTAGAAGATAAATTGCATTTGATGGATTTACCCACACTGTTGAAAATATTACGGTGTTGGCGTTAATTTTGCGCTAGTCAAATATTTTAGTGTTGATTTTTACACACTTTGCCAGACGAATTGACTACATGTGTTTAGTAGTAGAACAGAAATTACTAGAATTTGGTGTGAACTCTTTGTTCAGATATGAGGATTTACTATTTTCTCTAGACATTCAGAAGCATCAACCAATCAGAATTTTTCCCTCGGATAGAAATATAGAAACCCCACCTAATCTAGTACGGTATTGCATTATACGCACCACCTGCATTGCACGTGTATCTGTTTTCGAGTTTGTTTCTGCGTATTAACATATCCAAACAAACCACCAAATATGGCTGACCTGCAAAGTGTAACCTTGTGTTATTAAACGTTAATTCCAGTGGGCATAAAAAATTTCAACATCTTAAAGATGTATTGGGAACATCTATTTACGCAATTAGTTTAGACTTGAATCAAATAGCATAAACATTCACTTAATTTTATAATGGTTCTCAAAAAATCATTTTAAAATTAGTACGTTTAGTTGAAACCAAAACTTTTGAATGAGTGATTCTGTATATTTATAATTGAGAAAACGTCTTAAAGAGAGAATATTATAGCACTAAGAAATAGGAGTTGCATACTAAAAAGACGTTGTGTTTAGAAAATGGTGTTAAAACACCCAATAGATCGCATTCATTTAGTTAAACAGCTAGTAAATTTGTCTAGTCTAGATCAAATAAAATGTGACTAGAAGGATTTTATAATTCCACGTGTTAGTTGGACAAAATAACCCCTTAGCAATAGACAATACTTGACTATCTTTGTTCGTCAAATTTAAACTTCTATAGTTCTCGACAAAATAACACGAAAACAGTGTGGACCTCTCCTGACTATTAAATTAGTCAAAAAAGTGTTAAAATTTTCAACAGTACATGCAATTGTAAAAGATGTTCAAACTTTGTGCGTCATTAAACTTTTCTAAAAATCCATAACAAAGAAAATCCCATATGGTACGTACTTTTCGACACAGGCTGTATATTTAATTGTTCAAATTTGATGTTTTATATATAAATTATGATCTACTTCTTCTAAAACCAATCTTTTTCAATGCATTTTTCTAATCTGACATAAACAGCCTGAATATGAATATATGTATGTATAAACGAACTGAAGTGGGCTCTAGGCACGCGTAAAATACCTACCACTGGATATAAATATTTCAACAACGGTGACATTAATTGTCACCTGTTGCGCAGCCTCGCCAACGTTGTAATAGGACATTATTTGTCCTAATTAGCCAAGCGCGATAATTACCCATTGTTATTTATGCAATGCCCAATCGCTGCGAGCACCAGTGGTCAGGTATATCGATTACCTGGTCCGCCCTGGCAGTTTTAATCATAAATCTTCGGTAACCATTTATTCAGACTTTCTGTTTGGGTATCGAGGTTATTGTGATAAATAACCTGTGCCAGATGTGATTATAAAAAAATACTTTTACTTTTTGGTATATTCAAAGATTATCCTCGAAATGTACACTTCTTTAGGTCGAGAAAGAGGAACAAAAATATATACCTGAGCTCACATACATTCAGAACAAATTGGCGCTGTGCAATCTCGTATCATATTTCGACGCGAGTGCACCTTGTATTCCGCCGGCTCACACTACAACACCTCCCCTGCGCCGGTGGCGTTTCTGTCTGCGCCCCTGGAAGCGTCTGAAATCCTATATGCGGATCCTATGTGCTCCCTTTGAATCGAGAATACGGCAAAACGTTCTCTTTTATTATTATTTCATTACGACGTGGGATATTGGGGCTGCCGGCAGGAAAAACCGATTTAGTTCTGACACAGCGTATCTTTCTCTTTCTTTTCCTTATGGCGCGGGAAAATCCGCTCCCGTAAATATTTATAAGGGGCGAAGTTGTTCGCGATGCGATCTGAAAAAAGATTCGACGCGTGTCAATATTTATTTCGTATGTATATATACGGATGGCATGGGCGATACGAAATTGTCAATTTCTTCTAAGGTAATTCTGTAACAACAGGGAGTGTAATGGTGATATATTGAGGGCTTATTGATGCTTTCTCCTGGCAATATTAATTGAGAAGAAAACACGTCTAAATATATTCGATAAAATAAGAATGGTTTTAAACTTGACGCAAAACTTAATAGTAGTGTAAAAAGAGAATTACTCCGTTTATAGTTAAATCACTAACCCAGCTTCTTAATCTATCTTTCGAATATGGTGTATATCCTAATCTACTCAAAACTTCACTACACACAACAGTTCACTGAATAGTTACGGATCTCTCAAATTATCGCCTAATTTCATTTAGTTCAAGTTTTTCTAAAATTTTCGTATATGCAATGTTAGATAGGTTGCTCAGCCCATCTCGAAAAAAAAAAAATATCATTAGCAACAGGCAACACGGTTTTAGAAAACAATTTTCAACAATATCTGCTATCCACCAATTCACAAATGATGTTTTTAAGTCTTTAGATGAAATGATGAATCAATTGATGACTTCGAGTTAATTAAGTCTTCAAATTGTAAGAATCTTAATATGTGGGAAGCTATTTATATGAAAAAACATATTAATAGCTTACTTAATACTGATTTAACACCTCATAATTATAAATATTTAGAATTTATTGAATATAGTAGTCCTGATGATTAATTTTGTAACCTAGGATATACTTACTATATTTACACATTTGGTATTTGACAATACACTTGTATGTACACCTGAAGATGTTAGCATAGCTGATGAAATGTATATTGTGTTTTGAAGATTAAAGAATTTGTGAGACTGAAGTTTATTGGTATTTCCTGTATCTCACAGTGCTCGATTTACCTTCTATTTAATTTCTCTAGATAGGGTTGAATATCCAGGCAGATTTTTTTGCGATTTCTCTCGTGCTTTTAACTGTGCTGATCATGGTATTTTAAAACATAAACTTGATCTACGTATATGGTATACGTGGTGTGATGGCAGATTGGTTTTCATCTTTTTTGTCAGATAGATTTCCATATGTAAAAATAACCTCTCTAATAATATCACGATAGTGGTATTATTATTGCACCAATTCATTTATCTATTACAATGGGAGTACTCCAAGGTTACATGTTGGGTCCCATTCTTTTTATTTTGTTCATCAACAAACAATATTGTTAACTTTATAAATTGTTCTTTAATTATCTACGCGAATAACACCTCTGCCGTGGTATTGTATGGAAATACACATTTGTTCAAAATTTTCAGTCAAGAATGGGTCGTACCATAAGTCTATGTAATAGGTAAAAAAAAAAAAATTCTTAAAATATTCTTAAAAACATGCAGGAACAAAGCTTAAACTCTTTAGAGCGGAACTACTTAAAATAAAAAAAATACCATAACGATAAGAATATTAAACCTAATCTTCACAATTGAGACAATAGAAGACGAACTCATCCACGTTATTCGCACTGCCTCCATGTACCCAACCTCGCCATCCATGGCTTTGTATCAATACTTCCCCTTACAATACTAACATTGAGCGTCATCTTCCTCAACAGAAGAACTTGATTATTTCCTTGACGTTTTCTAAAAATCTATCTCTTTGCTTTCCTTACAAAATTCGGCTTCTTGATCTCTTCTGTTTTCTTCTTTGTCACTTTTTTTCCTTTAACTCTCCCTCAGTACTTCTAGTTGCCTTAGGGATTCCCCAGACTTCTATTTTCTTGTAGCAGATTTTTATACGTAGTGCTTATAAGGATCGTTGTCTTTCCCTTGTTACGCTTTGATTGAAACTGTTACTTTATTCCTAACATGAGAAATAGGCATTATGTTTTCCAGAAAGCATAATGGCATATCCAGGCATAACGGATCAGACTGAAGAGTGAGATAATGATGTCCCCATGTTGCCCCATCTTGCCTTTTTGGGACATTTTCTGGTTATGTTATAATAACATATTAAATATTGAAATAAACAAAATAAACACACTATAGAAATTACATGCAATAACATGTCAATTAATAAGCACAAAAAAGTGTAGTTGTAAATAATTTACTTTATACTTCCGATACTGGCCGTTGAAACCACCATCAAAATAATAACGAAATTCTGGAAATTGCAAAGTTCACGCACAAACAGCAATTACTTTGATATTACGACTAGTAAAGTTACCTACATTACAACAAACATAAAACAGCACTTGTCAATATTAGGATTGCTATTATTTGACAGATGCTTACTGCCGTTTTGTAGATAAGACGATGTCCCCATCATGCCTCGTGGGTCCATCTTGCCCTACCCTCCCCTACTTGTAAAAATAAAATACCTGTATGGTTTTAGAAGCAGAAAATTGCCTCAAATTCGTACAGGAATTTTACCAAAAAAAAGTTTTTAATGTGTGATGCTATGTAAAGGTGATTTCAATTTAGTTTGCACTTTATTGCGCCGTATGCCGTAGAGCGGTAATGAGTAATATTATTTACCTATTCTTATATTTTGTGTTATAATTATACGCAAACCACCTGCAGCATCCGAAAACCAAACAGACAGCTTAAAATCCCGTACGATACGCTAATTACGCGCAGAGCTCCTCGGAAAACAACAAGAATACAGTATATGCGGACTAATACGAACGCAAAAACCCGACGATGTCGTAATTTTACACCAGCCGGTGCCGATGCATCTCTCTCGCTGCGGTTACGAAATGAAAACAACAAAAAAAAAAAACAAAAAATAAAAAAAAGAGCTCTACTCGTCGTTGCCTTAACGCAGCCGCGTCAGTACCAGCTCTCGGCCCGTCTCTCATTTCGTTAATAAAACTGCGGGGGTCGAGACGGGTCGAGAAGAGACTCCTCGACCATCGCGTTTTATAGTTTACAACAACAACAACGTATATAGCGTATACACCGCGGAGTGCATTCGCTTGGCGCTGTTAAACCGACCGACCGACAAAAAGCGACCACCCAATTCGAAGAGCCCGAACATGTTTCGGCGCGCAAATAAAAGTGTAAGTTATAATTTCGATTGTGGAACGGGTTATAAACGTGAGCGTTGTACACTTCGGGAAAGAGGAGGCGCGGTCTGTATGTGGTAACGAGTCCGGTTTAAGGTTACCCGTCTACCGTCTATTCCGCGATGAGAGCAGAAACGCTTCGGGCTATTTTCTAGAATGCAAAAACGTCAGCGCATAACCTCGTTTTCGTAATCTATACATGAACAGATGTTTCGTGCGAGGGAATGTAAAATTTCTTGTTTTTTTTTTTGTTTGAGTAAAGTAAAATATTCGTTATGGTGATGCAATTAAATCGGTATACATATTTTACAAGAAGACTTGTATAAATAGAACAGTATTATAGAACCAAGTATTTATAAAATGTGTATAGGTAGAGAAGAAGTAGGATTTTTTCGACCAAACTTGGCAGAAATGTTTAACTACTAAAAGGTAGCAATTGATTAAAACTTCAAAGAAAAAGAACAAAATATAAACATAATTTTTATCAATAGTAGGTTGGTACCCCCCTATTGGTTACGTCACTGTATGAACAGTAAGGACAATGGATGAGTTATCGAGGTCCGAATTTCTAAGCCTAACTTCACTTCAAAACAACAGCCTACCAATATGGCAGTCTCAGACGTTTAATCTACTTGTTTTATTTATTTATTTTATATATTTTAGTTATATTTAAGTTTTAAATTACCCCTGCTGTTTTAAAAACCATTAATGAACCTTGATTTGACAATGCAACTTATTGTGTAAAAGGTAAGATTAGTGGCCATGATATTAACATACTATAAGATTCAAAAAGATTCCGCCCCTATAGATAGTAACAGGGTGTAGGTATATGCCGCGTGTTTGTAATGAAGTTTTGAACTAAGTCAGTGTTGGAACACAAGAAAGTAAACGGATCTGTCATAAATAAGGAAAACGTAACCTATATTTGAACTCGCATTATATAAACGACTGTGAATTGGTGTTTCCGCTTGTAAAAATGAAATGTAATTAATTTAACTTTACTAAATTATGATTTTACAATTAAGTACTAACTGGTGTTTATCTAAATTTATTTATTATTTTAAATTATAACATACAATTAGTATAATTAGTAAGTGACAAAACTACATCTCTCAGTTCTTCTATGGTATGCATGCGGTTTCTATAGATCCTATTTTTTAGATAGCCGAACATGAAGTAATCTAATGGGGTTAGATCAGGCGATCTTGGTGGCCATCTTTGTGCTCTAACGAACCTGTCAGCAAAAAACTGTTGAAGATATTGGCAGGTTTGTCGAGCAGTATGTGCTGGAGCATTATCGTGCTGAAAATAACCTGCTTCAAGCTCATTTTCTTGTAACTCTGCAATAAACAATTCCAACATCTGTTGGTAATATTATTATACTACAACTATTATTCGTTGCCTGGACATAGCTAACCAAACTCCAACTTTTACGGGATGCAATTGCGTTTCTCGAAATTCGTGTGGATTTTCTGCAGACCAGATACGATAGTTTTGTGAATTGATATAGTCTGTTAGATAAAACCAGGTTTCATCCGAGAAAAATGATTTGTTTAGCAAGTCATCGTCCCTTAAATTGTTATTAAACCAATGACAATATTCTAATCGCCTATCGTGATCTAATGGTAATAATTCCTGTACCGTAGAAACTTTATAGGGATGAAAATGTAACTTTCTTTTGACAGCTCGTTGCGCTGAAGTATATGATAAGCCTATAAAATTATAAAATGTAATAAACTATTTCACAATGTTAATATTGATTTTTTACCTGTTTGTTGAGCTGATTACCACAGATAAATTCCCTTATTTTCTTACAGTATTCAGAAATACTATTGTTGGTGATATTAGATGTAAATATAAACGGTTTGAAAAAAATTATAAAATAAATAATCGAAAGATACTCCAACACGAACGCCAATGTCGCTAAATGTCAAGAAAATTCATTTAATGTATGAAATTTGTATGTAGCTAACTTCGCTCATTAAATTGGTAATAAGTATAGATAATTTTTTCCGGAAAACAGTTTTTTTTCTTACGACAATCATTTTGAATCTTATAATACTTACCTATATTCTCTCTATTGTACTCTATTGTGACTCTATTTGTAATTGTTTCATTCCAAATAAATGCCGTATTATTATTATTATTATTATTATTATATTATTATTATTATTATTATTATTATTATTATATTATTATTATTATTATTATTATTTATTATTATAATTATATTGTTAAGTTTAAGTGAAATAACCGTGAAAGAAGACGCCAATGGGTATCATGCTATTGTACCATTCGCTCTTGCAAGATAAATTCTGATGTTAACGATGGTCACATTTTCTTGGGATTTCCGAATGAATCTATTATATACATGTATATATCTTCGTGTATAAACATGGATAAGAAGAAGTATTGTCGTTGTGCAGAGGTTCCTAGGTCACATTAAATCAATTTATTTGTTGGATACTTTTTTTTAAACTGTATCGCTATTTATCACAATAACTAACTTTATCCATTTTATGTTCACTTTTTAAAATAATGTGATTTTGGTGCATTTTAATCACCACATTTCACATTTATTCACATTATAGACAACTCGATATTATTTAGTCTACGTCTGAAACTCTATTCACTTATGCACCCCCGGACATCATTGTTGACAAACCACTGCAGAGTCGGACGTTAGAAATAAATTAGTCGAATAAAAAGGAACAGTCTTTGTATTACACAGAACAATACAGTAATAACCCTTGAATCCTAATTATAATATAAGTTGGTGTGTGTTCGTGTCAAAAATTTGCAAGTCGCCTAGAACTCTTCCACCGAAATCGTTGTATTTTTATTAATTTATTTGAGAAAGTACCACGACATATTTATTCCTGAAAGAATATTTTATACTATAAAATGTATAAATAATGATTTAGTTTCACAAAAAGGAAATAATGTGAACTCAATTATTATAAAACACTTCACACAATACTTCATTCCATTCTGTTTGTTATAAGTACCTTAGAAGTAGCTACGTGTTTCGACTTCAATTGATCATCTTCAGGCTATCCTACTAAAACGTCACGGTGGAAACAATTTGAAAAAGTATTATCGGATTTTTTTAATATTCTTCAAATACGTAAATTAATATTGCAACGAAGAATTTAGAATAAAGAACTAAGAAAAAAAAACCAAATGAAATAACGCAAAAGATTATAAAAATTTTAAATGAAAAAGAAACGAATAAATGACCAAGGTGAGAAGAAATAACTGATAGCAGTAGAAACCTACATTCATGCATACCAGATTAGTACTGCTGTTTGTAGCTTGTTTGAAAAGAATGCGTGCAAGAGTGAAGGATGGTGGTGTGGTTTCCGATCCTCACTGCAATATGTTTGTCAACCAAGGCGAGTATTTATGCATAGATTTAGTCCCTATTTATAAATGTTGTATGTATCTGCCGTATTGCTAGAAAGGGCTATGAAACTCTATAACGGTGTCAATTTAGATGCTCTTCGCTGTACACTGCCCGACAAAATTAATGTCGTGGTCTATAGCGCACTGACGTCAAAACTCCTCATTATTTGAATAGACACGCGTTCGGCTGCCATCGGCTTATGCTGGTAAGCAATTTATTGGGGTACCTGCGTGTCAAACGCTTGGCAATTAACAAAATTAGATAGGAAAAAAAATATGAAAATTCGCTGCGGATGACATTAATTTTGTCGGGCAGTGTGCATATGTTGTATTGGTTGTAATACGCCAGAAAAATTAGAAGCGATTTCAAAAAATCTCGCCTCTCCCGACTCTTAATACATATATATCTTTTATTTTAAGGTGCGTGCTTCGTTTGTTTGGGATCTGGCCCTTCTTCAACGATAAGCAATATTTCACGAAGAAACATACACCGCGATCGTAACACGTTTCAAGCTCACACGCGTTTCGCTTTTATTATGAATTGCTCAGGGACACGAACGTTTACATTACCCGTCCTTTCTTCTGGCGTTTGCCTGCTCGTTGGCGTTTTTTTCTTCTTCTGCTCCCACCTTCCCGCGTCGGTCCTTTTCGAAAATAAAAAGAAGAGAGCCGTCCGACACAGGGCACGCATGCACGGCATATTTCACGGAAGGGAGGACACGATACGATACTTGTGCTTCTCTTGTGTATTTAAGGTTGATCCGTGAGAAGCGTGTAATCGCGAAATTGAAATAATAATGACAGACTTCGAGGAGGAACCACAAACGCACGAAGGTTCTGCTGGTTGCTTGCATCCTCTATCTGCAGAAGCGACGGATGTGAAAGAAAGATTTCGTCGAGGGTGGTCGAAATACAAAGAGAGGCAAATAGAGAAATAGATATAGCAGATAGAGATGCATATATTTATCTAAAAGACACACATATGGTGCAGCATAAGCAAAATATTTCAAAACTATGAATATACATACTATGTATTATGATTTATAATAAGGGGCTGCCTGACCAATATTTTTCTTAACCTCTTAAGGATCGTTTAGTAGTAAGCGATGCCCGTATATAGATATACGTCACGGGCTTGCGACTTAAGGGGTTAATAACCAATATAAATTTTTATTTTTTAAATCTGTCTTTTCTTTACACATAAGTATCCTTCTACACTAAAATTTTGTTTAAGTTAACTAAATATTGAGTTAAATATGGACAAACAAATATTTGGTTAATTCAACCAAATTATTTGTTCATTTAATCCTTTATTTATTTGAAATTACGAAATATTTTGTTGGATTAACTAAATTTTCATGACAAATTTTGTTGTCTTGAACAAATTGCTTTTCTGTGTATGTTTGCTAATATTCAAAGATACAATCCTTCTTCACTAGATGGTTAAGTACTTACACATACAGTGTTGCCAATTAACAGAAGACATATTTCACTAGATCGGGATTATAATTCCACCAAAAAATCACTAGAAATGGGAAAGGAATCACTTTATAAAGTATTTTAAGAGAAGCAAAAAAAAAATTATATATTGATGTAATTAATAGTTTTTCTACTATAAATCCCCTTTTATTTAATTTTTTCATTAATATAATTCGCACAATGTTACTTTTAAAAACCTATTACACAAAGTACATTTTATTTTGTCTATTATATATGAATTTAACACAACACTTATAAGGTAGTCGTCAAATATTAATAATTTACAACAATATACAGTGGAACCTCGTTAAGTCGGACCCCGTGAACCAGGATCTCCAGATAACCCGGATCAATTTTGGCGAATATTTTCTTTTAGAAATGGGCGTTGTATCAAATAGTATTGTCCTTTTTGTTTAAAATGAGTTTAAAGATATAATTGTTCGGTTTGTTTTGTGCGTGTATTTGTTTATCATTTTTCTGTGGGCACTGTCTTATTTTATTATTTCTTTTACCCTAGTGTCCGTGTAGCCCGGATTTTCGTTAACCTGGATCAGCGTTGGTCGCAAATGATCCGGGTTAACGAGGTACAACTATACAACTGTAACCGTGTTTTATAAAATCATAATCATATCTCCTATTTATTTTATTATTTTTATTTTGTACTTTTATTTTTTATTTACATATAAATGTATATGTAATTTACTTTTCGTGTTCAATGAATTCGCTAGATTTATTGCTAAAATTAAAGAAAATCCACTAAACTTTTCAGTAGCCACTAGAATATGATTTGTGTACACCAGACGTGCTTTCAATACACCAGATTTAGTGGAAAATTCACCAAGTTGGCAACACTGTACACATATGCCTCAATTTCACCACTATAGGTCATGCGCATTACTAATCTCCTCTCCCTTTTACTAATGAGTTGCATATTTATATTTTTTTACCAGTAGTAGGTAGGTTGCTGTAATGGCTGTACGTGTTGCGCCTTCTAATCAATAACTTGTATATTATTAAGCTTTTACTTATTTAAACATTAAATTTATATGTAAAGTACCAGGAAAAACTAGGAATAAGTTTTCTTTTTAAACCCTACAACATAATACCCACATTTAAATCTAAGAACACTTTAATGAATATAATACGAAGTAAAAATACAAACATACTACAAAAGAATGGTGTATATACTATTGAATGTGATAACTGCAATGCAATATATGTCGGAGAAACGGGAATAAAATTAGAAGTTAGAATTAATGAACATAGAAAACAAGCAAAATCCAAATTCTATCAGTATTTGGTGAACAATGGACGTACAGGTAATAACTATAGAATATAAAATTAATTTATACATGCGATAAAAGTTAAAAATTAATGTTACTTGAAGCATACACAATAACAATAGGAAAAACAACAATATAATATTGTTAAATGAATAATTAGACTATAGCACGCCACCTATCTACATATCTAAATTAATACATCTAAATAAAATCATTTAATGAATTTTGATCATATTACTTAACTTGTTTAAAAAAAAAATTCCATATTTTGCATTACATTTCAATCATACAAATTACATTTTTAACAAAACAAAATTTATTCACATTTCAGATCTTAATTTAACATGAATATACATCTCAACATATACACACACATTTTTAAAACATTTATATGTATTTGTTGTACACATACACACATATAACAAAAAATTATTTACTTCTAAAGAGATTGTACGAAACAGACAACACATATCCATTTCCGTTCCCGCATTTAAAGTGCGTATACAAAACATAAAAATCAGTAAATATAGATATTTTAACGTGTTAACAATTTTATTGTTGTTTATGTAATGTTTTATTTTATTTCTATTTTAATTGTAATGTTGTTTTTAATTTGTGATAACATTTTTTAACATAAATGACGTATGTAAGTATCAAAATTTAAGATTGGGATTGTGACATGCTATAAATTTGTTATTCTGTTCATACAGTGCGTCTGATGATGACCTAAAGCCGAAATCGGTAAAAAAACTTATTTCCTTTTTTAATACCTTACATCTAAAATCCACCAATTCAGAACTTACAATTTTTTTTTTATTATTTATATGAATAAAGACAGGGTAAATATCAGTAACATACACAATAATATATCAAAAACATTTAAAGATGAAATATCAATTACTATCCAGTGTATTTTGGATCCTTAAATTCCAATTTAAAAATCAATGAATATGATTTCACTAACTAAACCCACCAACCTATATATACATTATCATGAACATTTTAAATTATATTAAATCGAAATACTTCTAATAATGTTTTAAAAATCAATACTTTTTCTTTGAATTTTTTTGTGTTTATTCAAGTTGCGAATAGAAATGACTCTTAGCGTTAGTGCATCAGATGCCTCACCCATCTTCCTTCATTTATACTAATGTTGTTTATATTTTTGTTCTATAGGGCCACGTTTAGTATGTAAAACGTATTAAATGATTAAATGTTCCAATTTACCTATTAAGTTTGGATAGATTGATGAGAAATAATATTACTCTTGCATAGTGTGGAATAAGGTCGACTTTTGCTTACAAGGGTCTCATTTTATAAGCTCGTCGCTGTACCTATCTGCCAGCGAATGTATTTACTCCGATATAACGGTACCGAAATGAATAACGAGCCGTGAAAATTTCGAGTTTCTCGAGTTTGGTCTCTCTTTGCGTTTCTGCACCAGTCACGAAGAAACGGAGCCTCGTAATAGCATGCATGCACGGTGAGATGTTCCACGATCCGTTCGCAGACCTACGGGAATCGCCGTTTCACCTTCCACCTGCTACACCTATCAAGTTTCCGATCTCGGACAATAAATTTCGGATTTTTTTTTTCCGACGGATCTTACGCCGAGATAGGCCGAATGGAATAGGATGGAAGCGTGACCGTTTAATGTGTGCCTAAGTACGGGTTTGCGCATCAACTTGGAAATCGAATGAAATAAATTAAATTTGCAAGAATCAAATGTTTCGAGGTACAGTAAAGAGCTTCTTGAACGAGATTTCTGTAAGAGAGCATCGATTTTATCCCCACTCTGTAGGAGGAAAAGCAGATCAGCATGCTACGGAAAGTACATATTGCAGGTGTACAGTCGTTCGCAATATGCAAGATATAGCAAAATTAGCATATAGAAATCAAAATAATTTAAAATGCGGTTAAAATGTTTTCTGTAAATTAGAAGCTGAAATCACTTACGAAAAAAAAAACACATCATTTAATAGAGTAGAGTCAAGAACCCGCGTCTCAGTTTGAGTTTAGCTGTTGTTGCAATACGAATTGTTGTTAGTTGTTACGCGTTCTATTAGACGGTACGGGAATTGTTATATGTAGTGGTGCGCACTATCAATATTTTCAACTATCGATAGATACTTGACTATCGATAACTATTGATAGTTGAATATCAATAACTATAGATAGTTGCTTATCGATAACTAGCGATAGTGCCCAGCACTCTACTGAAATAACATGTCCTCAGAATTACATACATTGTATTGTTTCTTGCTATTTATTATTTGTGTGTTTTTTATTGCATGTAATGATAATTATCTTAACACTAGTATTTCGTTTCATGGTTTCATCAATACCAGTTACTATAGATATTACAAAAGAAAGAATAGTTGATGACCGATAATCCAAACGTTTTTAATTAGCACAACCCTCAGCTTATTAATAATAGTAAAAAATAACACATAAGACGAACGATGTGAGTTGTTCCAAAAGTATTATGTAACATGGGAATTAATAATATATAACACTCTTACCTTCCGCTTATGCGTAATAACCCGTACCAATAATTAATTTAAAGAACACTTGCATGATCGGCCTTATTACAGTGTAGAAGAGTATTCTAGTTATGCTCTCATATGAGTAAAAGAGTTCTTTTTAAATGTATTATAAATAAGAAGGATTTTTTTTTTTTTTTTTGGTAGAAATTTAAATATCTTTATTATTCTGCTTCTTTCTATAAAATTATATTTTGATTTATTACTCTGCATTATGGAGCCGCCTTGTTTTCTATGTTTGCATATTCTTTTGTTTTTTTGACGTTATCCTATAAGTGTTTTGTAGTTACCTTTCTGAAAGAAACGTTATTATTTATTTATTATTTTCTATTGCATTGGGCTCCTTCGGCGTTGTAAACTAAATATAATAACGTGGGGCCAAACGACATTAAACTATCGATAAGCCCACTATATTGGTGATTTTGTCTTTTTCATCATATTGCAGAGGTTATAACAGTTAACAATATCTTACAAAAATAAATTTAGAACTCTTCCGCTAGAAAGTTGAAAATTAAAAATATTGGACGATCTGAAAGCAGAATTTTTTTTTATATAAAATAACAAACAATTATAGAACATTGTAGGAAAGAAAAAGAGTAAAAACTCATGTAATGTAGTAAATATGGAAGGTGCAGAAAATAACGATCAAAGTCCCTTTTTTGTGAAAATGAGATAAGGTGCCATTTTGTAGGAAATTCGGAGTATTATAAAAGCCGTCAAACTGTTTCCAAACGGTCGTAATCCGTAGAAATCAAGTTATAAATATAGTTTGGTTTGAAACTTAAGTGCCAACTAAATTCATTTTCTCTTAATGTATAACCTAACTTTCGTTTGCAAACAATCACTTCAGATATGGAAAAATACGATAAAATTAATGATTTAATTTATATTAAGGATTGAATTATTTAAAATGTTAGTATAAACAGGTGATCAAACTAATAACTAATATAAAGTATTCTAAATTTTATACAGTGAAATAAAATATGTATTGAAGGAATAAATAAAATCGTCAAACTTTGTGACAACGGTTTGTTAAAATGTATGTTGTCCTATGTGTTCGTTTATAATTCTTTAAAAAAAATCAAACCTGAACTAAATAATTAGGTATGAAGAATGTAAACCAATTGGTTAATTGAAAAACGGTGGACAGTTTAAGTTAAATTATAAATAAGGTTAACCTTTAAAAAAAGACCGAAGTGGCGAAACGTCGGCAAGAAGAAAACAAAAAAGATTTTAATGAAATTAAAAATAATTTGGGCCATAAATCTATCAAAAATGTATTAAAAGGTTACTTACACGTAAAAGATTATTGTCCAATAATAAAACATCAATATGATAACCATATTGTAAAATCGAGATATTATACTAGATTATTTAAACCTACAAGATAAAATTTAAAACTTTGTGAAAGACCGATGACAATTAATGTAATGTATGAAATTGTAAAAGATAAATAGGTGTGTATCATAACGTGAAGCCAAAACTACGAATCAATTGTTTGGATATGTTATATGTATAAAAAAATGTGTTGCTTTATGTAGTGTGTGGAAATATTCAGGTGTTAAATAAAAAATATCACGTTGTTTAAATGTCGTTCAGTCCAAGTAAGTAAAAATCGGTTTCATTGATTATAATCATGCAGTTACAAGAAAGTGTTAGTTATCGTCTTAAGATTCCATTTTGGTATGCTCCAACAACTTAAGCTTTGACCCTACCATATTTGAAGCAAGGTATGTTAATCATCACTAAAACTTTTATGTCCACTTTCTAATAATGTGGTAAATTTCGAATGTTTTGTTTTCTAGTTTTTATTCTCGTATCTAGTTTCCGCCAGTTTCCTTAATAAGTAATAGAATCATTTCATCGCATTATCTGTAAATTCCGTTTTGTTGTATTTGTCTTAATTTCTGGTGTGTGGAAAGTATAATCTGTTGTAGGTAACTTATAGCTAGTTGTAAAATATAAAATAGTTGAAGATTTTAATTTTGTAGATAGATTTTGATCGTGAAATTTCTATATACTGCTGTGAACTGATGGTACCAGCATAAATGTAAATGAAGAAAAAAAAAATGAAATTAAATTACTAGCTCACGATAAAAAATAAAGGCGAAAAGAAAATTACTCAGGGTTACCTTCGCATTAAACTACTTGAAAAGCAATGTGGCGTTAATAAATACTTAATAATTATCCAAAATTGAAAAGGTTTTAAATAAAAGAATAGAAACTTTGAATGACGGTAAAATCATTAATTATGTTTAAAAAAAAAAACATTATTACAACTTAGCAGGAAATCTAACCTTGACTGATGTCTTGGCGAAAACAAACCTGCAGAATTACAATAAAGGAACAAGCGAGTCCTCAAAAACAAAGACAGATTTGTTCTAAAAGAAAACCTATATCAAAAAAATCCACGTGGTCTCAATTTAAACACACGAAATTAATTACGTGGAAAACAAAGTATAATAAATTGAAATTTAATAAGCAAAGTGCTTTTCACCTTACACGAGTGATTAAAATTAAAACTCAAAATCAGTAAACTAGAAACGAAAAAAATTTAAACCAAAAAAAAAATATTCTAGAACAAAAAAAATACGATTTAATACATATGTGCAAAATATAATTCAATTATTATTAACGAGTTCCTGATTGATGAAATAATTTCAATAACGAAACAAATTGTTAATTAAATACTAAAAAAAAATGAAGCAACCAACGAAAACAAATACATGAACTTACAGGATCTTTCAGAAATGCCTTGAGGGGACCCCAAAACCTGAATATAATAAATGTAGAAATTGGCTCGCCGCAACGCAAGAAATCGTCTAAGAAATCAAAATATAATATAAAAATATACCATCTGTGAACCAATATACAAAAAATTATTAAATATACACAACGACAATAATATTAATTCCAACAATCAATCAATTAACAAATCCTTTCAAAATAAAATATCACTGTGGACACTATAATTGCATGATAAAGGAAATCGGGTATAAAAATACAAATTGAATTTACAGAACCCGGTGCCACCACAACATACGTATATTCTTTCTAAATGGTTTATAGAAATTTTAATTGTGTATTCGGAACCTTTTATGTGGTGCGATTTGTTTTATAATGCTAAGTTCTTTATTTTATCAATTGTAGTGACGGGGATATTGTGAATATTTGTATATAATAATTGCGACTGAGTTCAGCCACAATTTTAAGTATTATTTGTGAAAACACATGTATATAATAAAATTGTGATGAGCTAGAATATTTGCTAATTACGCCCAACATTTTATCTCAATATTTGTATAATATCCAAGAGGTGTTGTATTACCGTTCTTAAAACCTTACATGTTGAAATATTACGGTGTTGCGTTAATTTTGCGCTAGTCAAATATTAGGTGATTTCCAAACTTGCCAACGAGTTGACTAGCGTATTTTAATAAACAATGACTAGAATTCGTTGAGGCTTGTTCAGAATATGAGGATTGACAATTTGCTAGCATTCAGAAGCATCAACAATCAAAATTTTTCCCCTCGATAGAAATAAGAAAAACCCACCTAATCTAATACAGTATGCATTTAGCCCACATGCAATTGCACGTGTATCGTTTTCGTTTTCATTCTGCGTATTAACTATCAAACAAACCCAAATGTGACTGACTTGCAAGTGTAACCTCGTGTTAGTTATTCCAGTGGGCATAAAAAATTTAACATCTTAAAGATGTAATTGGAACATCTATTACGCAATTAGTAGACTTGACAAATAGCTAAAATTCACTAATTTATATGGTTCCAAAAAATAATTTTAAAATTGGTAGTTAGTATGAAACAAAAACTTGTGAAGATGTTTTTGCATATTTTAATTGGAGAAAACGTTTAAGAGAGAATATTTAGCACTAGAAATAGGAGTTGCTATTAAAGACCGTTGTTTAAAATGGTGTTAAAAAACCCAATAGATCCATCATTTAGTTAAAAGCCTAGTAAATTTGTCCTAGTCTAGATCAAATAAAAATGTGACTAGAAGAATTTATAATTCCACGTGTTCACTATGAACAAAATAACCCTTAAGCAAAAACAATACTTGACTACTTACTCGTCAAATTTAAACTTCTAAAGTTCTCGACAAAATAACACGAAAAGAGTTGTCACCTCTCCTGACATTAAATATCAAAAAAGTTTAAATTCTTCAACAGTTACACATAATGATAGGGTCCTTCCCGAAATTTTTAAAAAGTTTTAGTGGATTGCAGCTTATGATGTGTTAAATACCCTGTTTTGTTTTTCTGTGTGTTTAATATTTACTATTCTTTACTGACGGAATAGGTAGAACATAGAACAATGGAAGTTATGATATATCTTTACTGTTACGATAACATTTCCTTATTCGAATGAATCTAATACGATGCACGTCAGTGTTAGTGACCGAAAATAACATTTCAGCACTTACAGTGCTGGTAGTTGCTGGCTGGATAATTCGAGCTATGCGAGGACGTTTCACAAGCATTTTTCTGCGCATATTTATGAGAATACAGCGAGCGAGGGAACTGACGACATTTTTCGCGATCCGCAGGAAATAATTGGAGTGCTCTTGCTCGCTGGAGGCAAAAATGCGGGGTAGCTCCCGAATCCCGGTTAAAATTGCTTGTTAGCATTCACTGGCGGAGGGTAGCTCGCGTGTAATATCCTATAGCCCGTATTTCGCCCTTATCGGTTGCGAATATACCAAAAAAAGAGTTCTTTCACGGTGAATCCAATATTAACATTCGAATAATTAGTGATAGATGATCATTAATTATCCGAAACATTTATTTACTAATAATGTTAGGTACTCATGGTCCCAATAGAAATTCTCTTTTCATAGAAATCGCTGTAAAAAAATGAAAAAGCCTTAGGATAAACAACGTAAATTTTTCAGTGTTGATATACCCCCATAAAAATATCTTCCTACACAATATTACCTTTTCCATTGTTGTATACCGTTCAAGAGCACAAAAGAATGAAGTGCGGCCCTCATTAAAACAGCAAATCAACTGCTTTATCAACAGTATATTGTTCCTTCAGGACAATAGATGCTTGTATTGGATAACATTTCGCGATTTCAGAACCACAAATCGACTATTACGGATATAAAAGTCAAAGAACATGGTAAAAAGTCTGTAAATTATTTTTAGCTTAAATGGTTGCTTCTTTGTTTAACAAAGAAAATATTTTATTACTGTAATTGATGTATTTGTATGCATATACCTAACAACTGCAGTCATAAAATAGAAAAACCTTTTCAGAAAGACTGGGTTTTATCATTATAGCTCTATTTTTGCTTTTAGGAAAAAAAATCTTTTCTACAAAAGTAATAGAATCGAATGCTGCATAACCTAAAAATATTTTCAAATATACCGGGTGTTCAGGAAGACTGGTTTTTTTTAATTATAGCTCTATTTTTGCTTTTAGGAAAAAATTTTTCTACACAAGTTATAGAAATTGAATGCTGCCATAACTAAATATATTTAAAATTATACTGGGTGGATCCCGAAGACTGGCGTCTTGTGATATAGCTCTATTTTTTGATGTTAGGAAAAAAACTTTCCCTACAAAAGTTTACAGAATTAAATGCGGCATAACCTAAATTTTTTTAAATTATACTGGGTAAATCTCGAAGACTGGGTCTTTGATTGATAACTCTTTTTTGATGTTAGGACAGAATCTTTTCTACCATGTTAGTAGAATTGAATGCTGGCATAACCTAATATTATTTTTAGATTATACTGGGTGATCCAGAAGCTGGGTTTTGATTATACTCTATTTGATGTTAGGAAAAACTTTCTACAAAAGTTGTACAGAATTAAATGCTGCATAACCTAAACATATTTTTAAATATACACCGTATTCGCGAAGACTGGGTTTTTGATTATAGCTTTCTTTTTGCTTTTAAGAAAAAATCTTTGCTACCAAAAGTTGTGCGATTTCCAATACTGCATAAACCAAAATAATATCAACATACAGGTATCCAAAATAAGAACAAAAGAAAACTACTCTAAAATACTGCACATTATAAAAGATGATTTTCAAGTGAATGGACCGACTTCAAAAAACCACCTTCCTCAAGCACCACCTTCCTCAACTCCTAGATGCGCAGCATCTTTACGGATAAAAGTCAAAGAACATGGTAAAAAGTTTGTAAATTATTTTAGCTTAAAAGATTGCTTCTTTGTTTAACAAAGGAAATATTTTATTACTGTAATTGATGTATTTGTATGCATATACCTAATAATTGCAGTCATAAAATAGAAAAACCTTCATGCATAAGTATACTATCCACGAGAAGAAATGCGCTGTATTACATGTGTATTTGAGTGTTAAGAATATGAACCCCAATTTTGCGCGTACAGGAAATGGGTACAACACTTAAATACCGAGCCGTTTAAAAGAACATCAACCGCTCTTTACTGTCGAGCGCATAAAACATTCACAAGTGTCCGCCTAATTGCGTCAACGCATTTCAATAGTTGAGAGTTAGCTTATACCGCACAAAGGCTCGTAACAAAGGCGGCATGGTATGCATTATATATATTCCATAACCAATTATTAGTACTTTCAAATGGACTAGAACAGTCGGGCGCAAAGAACATGAAACATATCGATTAAAATGACAACTTGTGGCTGACACATTGATGTAGAAGTATACAATGCGGCCGATCACTCTTAGTTACGCTGGTTCATTATTTCGGGCAATTCTTTCGGAAAGTTTCCATTTTCTATACAAGATCGAAAAAATTAAGAAAAAATGACTAATATATAATCGCTCCTACTTTGAGCTGCTAAGATTACAAGAAGTGTTGTCGGCACCTTTGATATTTTGTCTCAAAAAAAAAAATACTTTTAGTGGTGTTGCATAATGTTAACATCAGATACCCCAGCTGTCTTTCTTTTATGTGTGTCAGAGAGAGAGCAATACAATTTAAGCGAAAATGGTCGTTATTCATTATATGCTATCAATTTCTACGTTAAGCGTACTTAAACATAAGTACATACTGTGTGGCATTTGAATGTTAGTAGAGAAATATTTTTATTTATTCTAAAACATCACATAAGTATCATTTATATGTGTGCCAGGTCGATAATTAATCTTCTGTATATATCACCCAGAAAAAAAAAGTTGTAAATTTTCAAACAATTATAAAGTTTCGCACAACAAGTTGTTGAACATATAGAGACGAGCACAACTTGTATTGAAATTTCCCACAAAATTATTGACGAAAGTTATCGCATTTTTTGCAACAAAATATACTTTTTTTGTCATACAATTTATGTTGACAGAATCTATATATTGCAGTAGTATTAGTTGCAAACAGTACCGTTATGCCAGTGTTAATAGTTGCAATTAACTGTCAACAAGGGAAAAATTTTGATTGGTTGACGCTTCCGAATGTGTAGAAAAATAGTAAATCCTCATATCTGAACAAAGAATTCACATGAAATTCTAGTAATTTCTGTTCTGTTAAACGCACTGCTGTGGTCTGGCATCCGGGTTTTCGTAAATTCAGTTTTTTTTTTCTTGTTCATTCCAATTAATCTTTATCAATGTTTCGGGAGCATTTTCTCAAATATTTTGTTTACAATAAAACGACTCGTATTTTTTACTTTCGTTGTTTATCATAAACTTCACTTTGCTCTCTATATACACACGTCTCATCTCATTACATATTCCATAATGAATCTCTCCTATATTTTTAAAAGTGACTGCGCGTTAAGGGTAATTAAAAATATGTACATAATTGTTTGGCGGGAATATCAAATATTCAAATATCTAACATATTTTATTTTTAAATAAGATTTTGTTAATAGAATTGATTTTCTTTATTCTTTTAATTGTTCAGTTGTTGAAATTAATTTCATTTAGTTGTACATATTGCGTTCACTTGTATTGTATATGTTGTTATCTTTTGCGATTTCGTCCGTTGGCGGACAGATCTTTGTGCGTTGCAGCGCACGCAGCTGTTGAATTTTATATGTATGCGACCGTGTTTAACCTTGGAGCTCAGTTCCTTGAAAGATAGCGTGTAAGTACATGTTTATTTTTAATTATTGCTCCCATTTTGTGATTTCTTTTGATTTAAAAAAAATTGTTTCGGTTAATTTGATTATTAATTATATCATCCATCAAGGAACTCACTCTCTAATAATTGGCATTATATTATTGTGTACACAAATTAGGTATAAGATCTTTTATTATTTTACGTGCAGGAAGATATTTTTAGTTTAAAGAGTTTATTTTACGTTTTTTTTTTTTTAAATTTTGCTGTTTTGTAATTATTTTTAATCACCTCGGGTTGGGTGAATAGAAGCATTGTGCTTGCTTTTAGTTTTCATTTATTAATTTACTTGAATTCACCATGATTAATTTAGTTTGTTTAAATTTTGAAACCATGTGGATTTTTGTGAAAAAAGGATTTATCTTCTTGAACAAATTTGTCTTTTGCTTTGTTAAAAAATTTCCATCGTCCTTTTGTAAATGTAGATTCATGCAGTTTTTGATTTCGGCCAGAGCTCTAAGCTCATGGTTTTTTTTACTGCAATTTGTAATTAAATGTTTTTTTTTTCTTTTTTTTATAATAAAAAATTATTGATTGTGAATTAACGTCATTCAAAATTTCTGTTCTTTTATTTTTGATTAAACCTTTTCAATTTTTGGGGAATTAAAGAGAGTCAGATTTCATTCACCTACTTTTTACTTTTCATGATTAAATTCAAGTTTTTAATTGGCAGGGTAACCGTGAGTTTAATTGTTCTTTTGCGCCCTTTAAGTTTTTTTATCCGCTGAGCTAGTTAATTTTATTTTTCATTTTTATAAATTCATTTTGCATTTTCTTTTGTACCTTCAGTACGCAGCAGCACGTAGTTAACTCGTCTGGCAAAGTTTGTAAAAATCAACATTAAAATATTTGACTAGCGCAAAATTAACGCCAACACCGATAATATTTTCAACAATGTGCAATTTATTATATTTAGTAGTTTGTAAAATATTGTAAAACATTTCACAATATTTTCTAGAAGATTCCCCAGTGACCAACTATATTTATTTCATATTTTATAAATATTTAAAAAATATTAAATCTTTCTTGAATATTAGTTATATTAATATAATATGCGTAAAATATATTATAGAAAATAAATTAGAAAAACATTTAAAAAATATATATGCTATGTAGCATTAATAATATTTTATTGCAAATGTTTTCTCAATATATTTTTCATATCTCTGCAAGAATATTTGCTTTGTATTTCTGTAAATATTTATTTCATATAAAAAAAAGATTGAATTTTTGCTTTTGTACATTTGGTGCGTAGGACGAATAATATAAAATGGGTAAGATATGCATACATATTAAGTAGGTATGCACCTATTTAAAATCATAGTTTAAAGATTAAATTAGATAATATATATCTAATATGATTTAATTTTATCTAAGTTGAGCACTGTAACTTTTCTATTAATATATCTGCGTTTTGTATTATATTATTTCTAATATTTGTAAGTTGCGAACGTCAACACAACACCTCTATCCATTACGGTGCCGGTGTTATATGATTTAGTATTGTTTATGCGTCTGTGGATTAGGTACATAGAATGCATACGCGCACGTGCGTACGATCAACATTTTCATTCGTTTGTCCGTTATACGTTATAGTTCATAATAGTATACGACTAGGGCAAATTAGGGTTAACTGTGTAATTAATTGTTGCGGGGTGTTTTTTGTGGTGACTACGAGGTAAGCAAAACTTTGAACATGTCATATAACCTCAAATAGAGGTTAGAATACGTTGTATTGTATTATTGTTTGTACGTAGAATGTTTTCAAATATTATGAAATAAAGTAAAAATAAGTATCGTAAGTATTAGAATGTAGCTACCACTCCAATTATTGTAAATGCTCCAAATGTATTAGTAGGTGTTGATAATGTTGTACGATGTTTTATTCATGGTATGATCTAAGACAATTGGCATTGTTTTAGAGGCTACAAGGAAACGCCATGAGAGCGCAACTACCGAAGATATAAAAAAAGCCATAGGGTTGTACATGGCACCAGCCAAGGCTAGACTTAAAAATGAGTATTTTTCATTTTTATTGGCTTATTCAAATAAAATGATAATAAATACGTTTGTTTTTTATTTAGTTAAAAAATAGTGATTAATTTGATAAACCCTCAGTATGCCTTAAAAGATGCCAGGATTATTGATTATTAACTTGTATGGTGAGTGTGAAAAAACAAGTTCTTGCCTTTTAGACAACTCTATGTATGTTTCAACTTTTCGTTATCGACGTTATACATTGTAAATAACCAAGAACAATTTTAGTTCATTTTGACAAATTAAATAGATTGCATAAAAATCTCAATTTTCATTTAAATAATATTTTACAAATATTTTAGAAAAAATATTGCGCTTACATTAATTTTAAAATATGGAATAAACATTTTAATTGAATATATTATCTATATTTAGAAAAAAATATGAAAATATATTCAAAAACCTCTCACGAAAAATATTTATAAAATATATTTTTAAAAATATATATGTAATATTTCTGGTTGCTTGGGTTGTGCTACAATAATTTCTAATAATTTTATTGCTTTTAACTGTGGTATACAAAATTGCAGCGCCGTTGTTTAAAAATTTCGCAGAATAGTAAAAATTCTTACTACAATTTTCGTCCAACAGTGAAGTGTAAATATTACTATATGGATTTTTCTCTGTGTAATGTGCTTTTAAATATGAATATGGTATGGTATAGTCTATAAATATAACAATACTTTTTTTTCTGTTTAATTTCTTACACCTGTACATAAATAGCCTTAACTAAAGGCACTTCCCAATCAGATAAGGAACCGTACGACCTTTCCTCAGTGACACGGACACGGACACGACAGTAGCAAAGCGAATACCACAACAAAAAGCAGCCTGATACGTCGCGCGTCCACTGGGAGCCCACCGGAGTTAACCGGACCTCGAATTATGGCTGTCGTTGCTCGGCGCCCTACACACAACACCTGCTCTTTAATCGCTATCTTAGTCCCTCTTGTTTTGACTCGCCTCTGCACGGAACACTATATACGATATTTGTGCTTTGGGGTGTCCGCCCCTTTTTGCTCGTTATCCATTAGTATCTCATTTATTTTAAGTGTGATTGCGTACCTACGTGTCGGCTCTTCGCGTGACAATACGGCATTAGCGTTTTCCTCTCTTATCTTCTCCGCGGTTCTTGCTTGCCTATCGGCTCGGTTGAGCGCAAGAACGTTTGAACGATGGTCTTCGTTTAATATTCCGTATTTCCTTTTTCCTTCTGTAGATTTTTCGGGTCGTTTAATCGTTAATACGTTCGTAATTTTAACGACGAGGAACGTGGGATTAGTTAGAGAAGAAATTATCTTACAATAGACCACACACATACATATAAAAATACAAATCAGTCTTCCCTACTCCTTACAGAAGGAATTTGGTTTGTTTAAAAGAACAGTCAAGCCTTAAATATAGATATATTTTTGTCTATTGGTAGAAACTAATTATAAAATTAATCTTTAAAATACCTAACAGATTGTAACATGTCATGAATAGATGTATAGATTTTTTTTTAAAAACGGGAAAATTTCATAGTTTTTTTATTTTGACTTTAGCATTTTTACTTGGCCTTGCAGAGAAAAACTAAAGACACATTCTCAAGGCCACTCTTAATTTCTATCTAATGGTGCACTTGAAATTTTTGTACGACATATCTGTTCTTTCCGAGAATGATCAACTTTCTTATTTCTTATAGAAAAGAGAAGAAAGAGTTTTTTTTCTTTGATTTCAACAATGTGTAAGATGCTGACAAAAGTTTATGATATTATGCTTTAATTGAGGTAGAATTCAATTTAAGATTAAATAAGGTAGCTATGAAATTTTAAATGGTCATCAATTACTTCGATTATCGTTGCTTTAATAATAGAAAAATGTTGCATACCAACGAAGTGAAACGACATATATATGTTATTCATCGAACCAAAAAACCACAGTAACGAGTTCAAGCCCAGGTATCAAATGACGTTTAATAGACGTCATCATGACGTAATAGACGTAATACCTACGTCCATTAAACATCACTTTACGTTACTCTGCTAGCTGGGTGGTATTTAGAATTTTATCCTGAACGAAGACAACCATATTGTACCATTTTAAGAGAAGAGTTTTTCATTATTATCACCTTTCGAAGCAACACAAGGAGAGACAAAGTTCGAATCGAGCTAGTAAGAACAGATTTAACACCGTTCCAAAGCAGTATAGAGAAATAACTAAAGTGGTTTGGACACTTAATTGGACTGGAAGACCAGAGGCAAACATAGCCGCAGAGAAAGAGAATAAGAGGGAAATCATGTAAAAGTGGAACAACGTGATGGGTTAGTATTTGGAGGAGAGAGGCTTGGATTAGAAGAACGGAAAAGTGCTAGCAAGGAATGGAAAACGTTGGGCAAATTTGTATGTCAGTGAAAGTATTAAACACCTTACATCTTGAGGTATATCCAAGGCTATCATATACGCCACAGCTCTTTTAAAAGCTGGTATTCTTACATAGTCAAAATTGAATAATAAAAAACTTTTTTGTGTGTTTTTTTTTGCGTTTATTAAAAATAGGTTTGTAGAATAATATAAATAGTTTATAAAATTCTCAATTCAATTCACGACTTTCATTTAATTTAAAAACTTTTTTATTAATTACAACTGCATAACTCCATTATGAACAAATCATACATAACTAGTTTTTCTCTTTGATGTTAACTTTTTTAAACAAATTTAAGCCGAATGTAAGTACTTCCTCTTTATACTTAAATTATTCTTTAGGTTAAATTATTTAAATTGTTAGGTCTGATGAAGGGTCAAATTAAGGACCCGAAACGTCACTAAGGCGAAAACATTGAACACAATAAAGAACCCTTATTCTGCCAAGTATTCTGACAATAATTTTATTTAATCCCAATACAAGGAATTTTCGGTCACGGATACTGAACACATCCTTCTGGATTTTGTCTCCGCTACTAACTTTGTCAATAATATAAATATATATGTACATTTATGACAGATGTTTCGAATACTTTTATGTGAAGTTCCATATTTTTGCATAATAATTCTTTTCTTTTTGAATTCTTAGTAATTTGACTTGCAAGTGCGATATGCTTATTAGCCCGTTATTTACTTCCGGAATTATTCGGCTTTCAAGAGATTTCTGATAACCATCGTGCGCGTAAAAATAGTTAAATCCTTAACCAATATACTTTGAAAATTAGGTATTTCCATGTTATACAGATATTGTTAAACAGATATTCTACTTTCTTAATTGATCTTTTAGTTTGCCCAATATATACATGATCACAATCTAAACAAACTAAAAGATCAATTAAGACGCGTTACAAGGAGCATTTCACTCATCTTATATTTAGGTTTGACAAATCTAGTGTAGCCCTACATATACTTGAAGAAAACCATAAAGTTGAAAATGTAAAATTAAATTTTTGTTATTAATGTAAAATTAGTTAAGAACGTAACCAACTATATACAATTAAATTAGTATGAGGGAATGGAAATGTATAAAAACAAAAATTCATTAAAATGAATTGAGATTTAGGACCCTTAAACTCTTGTCTTTATAGCTTATTAAGTAGAAGTAGTAGATCAGATGGAGTTAGGACTAGTGACTAGTTAAGCATGACGGCAGTCAGCTATGACCGTGATCATTGTACCATGACCTTTTTTAGGTATAGATTAGGGTAGTTTTAGTGTAGTTATTCAATTCAATGTTTCTGCTGATGACTAGTGACTAGTTAAGCATGACGACAGTCAGCCATGACCGTGATCATTGTACCATGACCTTTTTTAGATGTAGATAGGGTAGTTTTAGTGTAGTTTTAGTTTAGTTCAATGTTTCTGCTGATGATAATAGCTTTGCTATCAAAACATACTGCTGTGGTTTGGCACCCCGGGGTTTGTAAATTCAGTGTTATTTTATTTTTAGAGATTAATCTTTATCAATGTGTCGGGCAGATTCTTTCAGAAATTAATGTTTTATTTTTGGATAAGATTTTGTTAATTGATTTGATTGTTGAATTTATTTTAATTGTTCAGTTGTTGATTATTTATTTATTCAATTGTACATATTGCGTTCATCAGTATTGTATATTTTGTAGTTTATATTCTAGAATTTTCTTAGACGAATTGCGAGCGCACGCAATTGTAAAGTTTATATATATGCGACCGTGTTTAACCCAGAGGCACTCAGTTACTTGAACGATGTCGTGTAAGTACAGTTAAATTTTATTTTCTTTGCTGCCTTTTTGTAAATTCTTTTGATTTTAAAAATGTTCTTCGTTTAACTTGAAATTTTCTCATCCTTCAAGGAACTCGTTAATAATAATCGTTATTATATTATTGTGTACACAAATTAGGTATAAGATCTGTTATTATAATTGTTCTAGAAGGTATTGTTTTTTTTAGTTTAAAGAGTTTATTTTTCCGTTTCTTAGTTTTAAAATTAGTTTTTTTTAGTTAATCACCACTGTGTGGGTGAAAAGAAGCATTGTGCTTGTGTTTAAATTTCAATTTTATTTGTACACTTGTTTTCTCCACGTTTAAATTAATTTAGGTTGTTTTAAATTTTGAAACCACGTGGATTTTTTGTGAAATAGGATTTTCTTCTAGAACAAATTTACTTCTTTGCTTTGTTAAAGGATTTGAATTGTCCTTTAGTAAATTAGATTCAAGCAGGTTTTGATTTTGGGCCAGGACTCTCAGTCCAAGGTTTGATTTTTCCTGTGTTAATAGTAATTAAATGTTTTTTTTTCTTTTTTTTATAACAATAAAAATAATGATTGTTAACGTCATTCAAAATTTCTGTTCTTTTATTTTTGTATCAACCATTTCAATTGTTAGAGTAATTAAAGAAAGTCAAAATTTTCAAACGCCCACATTTTACTTTTCATGATTAGTTTAATAGTGAGAGTAACCCTGAGATAAATAGTTCTTTTGCGCCCTTTTATTTTTATCCGCTGAGCTAGTAAATTTAATTTTCATTTTTTTTTTTACTTTTCATTTTGCATTTATGCTGGTACCATCAGTACACAGCAGTATGTAGGTCCAGTTTAGTGCAGTTTGTGGTGAAGGGTCTAGAATAAGTTTGCAGTATTACCGGTGCTACAGTTTGGAATATTTTTGTTAATAATCTAAATGGTACAACATAAGGGGCATGGACTTCTTCTTTTTAAAACTGAACATAGAGGAATGCTAACATTATATGTTCAAAATTAAAAATAACTCATCATATATTCAATGTTTTAATACCAATGCTATGTCGAAATAAATAAATGAAAATATTTTGAAAGAGATAAAAATAAAAACCAAGCAAGTACCTAAAGCTTTAGTGTAACGATCAGATCGATTTGCAGGAATGACAAATATGCCCATTATCATTATTTTCTTGCCCGCTCATCTTATATAAAACCGTAACCGGCCGACTAACTAGAAAAAGAAATACATATTCCGAACGGAATACGGGTATCGTTCGACTTTTTATTCATTGCCCGCTTCTCGTTCGAGAACACGACGCGAAGTGCATGCGTCGCATCTCTAATCGAATATATCGGTCGCATCTTTTTCTATACGTTGTCCATAAGAGAGCTATGTATATAGGCGGCGTATAGAGTAGCGGCTCCTAGACGATCGTTCGGCTTTCGTAATCTTCTCGAAACGAGGACGATCCGACCATTACGAATACGTAATAGGTAATAAAACTGCGACCGCCAGCCGCCGCCACCACCATGCACCACCACCACAACTGGTCCCCATGTTAATTGAATGTTTGTGAGGTCCCCGGAGGCGTTGCTTACAAATTTTAATGCGGCTAGTATTTACGGCACGATTCTCTCTCTCTATCTACCTATATGGGAATCTATACGATGCGCTGTTAGGGTAATTAGCGTATACGGGCGTATCGATCGCTTCGATTATTATCGTTAATTAAAGATGCGATAATTTTTGGTGAGATTTATGAAAATGATGGGAACATCTGTGAGGTTATCAGCACTATTATACCGAAAGTTACAACAATTTTCAGTCGGAGAGAAATGTAATTACCATCTGGGAGGGAGATTTATTTCATTTTTACTATATAATAAAAATTCGTTTTTTTATTCAAGGTCCTGCATCTGAACATTGCTCATTGGCTATTGAAGTTCAACGTTTCACTTAATACATGGTGAAACTAGAAATTAACCCATATCATCCCAAGGAGTGTAAAACAAACAAAAAATTGTTTTAAATAACTTTATTAATGCGGCTAATAGATTAGTATTTGAATAATTTACAAACAAAAAAAAAAACAGGATCACAAAAAAAACATGCTGGTGCGTATGTGCACCACTGGTAGGAACCATGATACAAAGTGTAACATAAAAAATAAAATAAAACCAATTTGACAATAAAAAACGCCAAAGTATGTGCGAAATTGGACTAAATTGCCGAATATGCCGACTAAGCTTGAACAAAAAATAAAATATTATAATTTTTTAATATTTTTGACTGGTGCATAAATGCACCACTGGGAAGTACCGCTAACGAAAAAGAATTATTTTTTGTGAAACTCCCTAAAACAAGTTACATGTAAATGCGCTTTGCGCTTTTCGCAGATGTAAATAGTATGTTTATGACATACCTTGCACCTTTTTCTTGCTTTAGACTCATGCGATACGATAGTATGCTCATGCTGATCGTAGCGAAATTCATCAATTGTGGGAGGAACATTTCGCGAGACGTAGGTTTTTTTCGATTTTTAGAAGATATAAAACTGTATACGATTTAAAATCTAGTTGTGATATTTTAGTATCGTTGGCAATGTTATACAACTTCGAGGCGTTAACAATTGTACTATCCAAAGAATTACGAAAGACAGGCCACCACCACTTTTTCCCTAAAATCCTGCATCTATAGCTTGCAATTCCATTGTCATATAGGTCAACCCCACCCATATACTTATTATATTCAGCAATGGTATGAGGTTGAATTACGTATGTGTCCTTTTTTCTTTCCTATTATATCGCTTCACGCGATTTATTGGCTGTACATTTATAGCACTGCTGTAATTGTCGCTCCGGCGCACAAGAGATATTTTGGTATTAGAGTCATTTGCCGACTCATAGGAACCCCTCTCACGCTTAGAAAATATTTTTGGATGTTCTAGTGGAGAGTTCTGTATTCTGTTTTCTGTGACTGTACCTGTGGCGAAGAAACCTTTCTTTTTTAAATACCAAGACCTAACTCAGAATGTTTGCTACCATTAGCTCCTGCATACGGTAATGAATAAAACCATCAGAGGAACAGAGGTAGGAACAGAGGTACTAAATCTTGAAACCAAACCTTACTGGCTTTCCTTTGATAAACATTTTGCAAGAATGCCTACCAAAATATGACACCATTTGTTCATCAATTGCAAGGTTGTTAGTGAATATTTCCCACTGTAATTTTTTTTATTGATTATGTGTAAATATGGTCTTACTTTAGCACATTTATCATTTTTGTCTAAGTTATTATTATCTGAACAATGTAAATTTTACTTTATATTTTGAAACCTATTTCTGCTCATACACTTTTTTATCAAGTCAAGTAAAGTTCCCTCATCATTTGACCAATATAGGGCGTTTGTGGTAGCGAATGATATCCCGAAAATAATAATATACCGATAAAGTTTAACAATTCATGTCTTTCCAAGAGAAAGTCAAAGCGATTATTGTCGTAAGCATGTTTTATGGAATATTCTATGAGCATATTCAGCACTTCGTCGTCAAAAAAACGAAAAAAACTTCTAAAGGTGTCTTGCCGAAAAGTTCTACTTTGATTCGTTCTTTATGTGTGTAGACAATCCCCTCCTCAATCAATTTTGGCGCAGGCAAAATGGAAATTGGGGTCGATGGAGCTAAATGTTGTTTTTTTGAAGCCGAATATATAAAATAAGTAACAAAAGCTATAATAATAACGTATATACGTAATCTAAGTTCTTATATTACATATCGAAATCGTGTTTCAAAAATATTGTGGTGCATTTATGCACCACTCAACTATTTGTTGTAAAAATTTTGTTATTATTCATTCTAATAGAAAAATAATTTATGCTTAATAACGGTATACTAAAAGACATTACGCGTACATAAGCAAAAATTGTAAATCCCATTTGCAAATAGTGTTTTTTCATTATTGATTGACCCCATGTTATTAACTGTTTTTTTATGTTATTTTAAGCGAAAATAAAACTTCCTAATATTTATACCATATAGGCAGGTTTATTTTTTCCAAATATAATAGAAACTGTGTAACACATTTTGAGCCTCAAATGAAATATTAATACGGCTTAGTGTTGAAAAAAAATTTGAAAATGTGGTGCGCAAACGCACCACTGGGATGAGATGGGTTAAAGAGCATATCTGAAAATTATTTTTGATTATACAGGGTGTTCCAAAAATCGTCGGCACAATCACATGGCATTTTTTTAAAAGGAACAGCCTGTATGTTTTTGCAGTTTTAGCAGTGGTTGACCATAGCATCTAAACGTACTGCTGTGGTTAGACAACCCATTTTCGCTAAGTGTATTTTAAGTTGCATATTTTGGTTTTGATTTTTCCGATTAGCTTTTTTTTCAATTTACCGAGAATTTTCATAATTTTATTTTGTTTTGATTAATTTTAGTTTAAGTGTTTATTGTATGATTTTATTATGTAGTGTTTAATCTATTCATTCAAATGTCTATTGTTCGCTTGTGCTGATTTAATGCGTATTCTTTCTTCTTTCTTATTTAATATTGTCGTCTGCGTTGTACGATTTTGAGAGAAGGATTTTTGTAAGAAAAACAATTGAAGGATTTCGTTAAGGACTTCCTTGTTCGACTATTGACGTGAGTAGACGTATTTTTAAATCTTTGTTATCATTTAAGCTTCCATTTAAAGAACATCTTTCTTGCCTTATAAGACGTGCATTTTGCTGTTTGAGGGTTCTGTTTGGCAGTAGGGACTGCTTGGATATAAATTTGAGGAAGCTCTTACGTGAGACACTTGTGTAGTCGCATTTTAACTTTTGTATTAATGTATATTTTCCCTGTCTTGACAGTTCTGATAGATTGAGAATACAGCGAGTGCAGAACTCATGCCTGCGTTTTATTTATGGCCTTCGTCGCTATGACCATATTTCCTATATATTTAAACTAGCTAATTGGTTCAACATGTCTCGCAGGGCTGATTTTCATGCAACTGTGTTTTATTTCAAAATCATTACTCACAAGAAGCCTAGTTATCTCTATCGAAAGATTACTTTCAGAGCGGACGTTCATACAATAAATATTAGATTTAGAGGACTGCTCACACCGCCCCGGCACCACCTCGAAATGTTCAAAAGGTCTTTTTCTTACCATATCGTCCGTTTATATAACGGTGTCCCATCTGATCTGCGTTTGTCGCTTCCGAGTTCCTTCGCCTGTCGACTGCGAAAATATTATTGTGAATCGTATGGCTATAATTAAATCTGAATTCTATATAGATACCCTCATATTTGTTATTATTGTATAATTTTGTAGTATTCATATATATTATTTATAGTTAGTTGTGGTTTTGGTAGCTTCGTTTGACGTTCTTCTTTTATTTCACCCTTGCAGGCTTGAGAGGTAGACCAGCTACTTCGAGTAAGTCGCTGGTCTCGAGCCGTTTGGCGTCAGAGAGTGAACGATTAGGACTTTGTCTATTTCTTTTCTATATGTCTCTTGCATATACTATTAAGAGTTGTTCTTATAACATTTTGTTATGTTTTGAAAATGTATTCTCTGTTGTCAATAAACCACTTATTATTATTATTATTATTATATTTTGTAATCCATTTTGATTATTATAAATTTAATTGTCCTTTATTTAGTCAATCAAGGAATTCTTATCGTAATAATTGTTAATGTATTGACGTGTACACGTAGTAGATATAGGATCAATTATTATTATTTTTGTTTAGGAAGATTTAGCTTAGTTTTTTCTCTCATTATATTTTAAAGAGTTAATTTTCTGTTATTCACTTTTGCTGTTTCATTTTATTTTTCAATCATCTCGTTTGGGTGAGAAGAAGCTTTATTCTTTTTTTTTAGCTTTTTCATTTTTTGTAAATTTCTTGCATTTGTCTACGCTTTGATTTTAATTTGTGAAACCACGTGAATAGAAATTCAAAGGTTGTGTATTTTGGATAATCTTCCTGAACAAACTAAACTTTTGCTTTGTGTCAAGCGCAGTTTTTATTTTAGGCCAGAACCTTCAGTTCAAGGTTTTTTTCTGCACCATTATAATTTTAACCCAATTTGTAAAATAAATTGATTGTTTAGTAGCGTCACTGGGTTAAAAATTCTGTTCTTTTTTTTATATTAAACCTTTACAATTTTTGGGGTAATTAATTTCATTCACTCACAATTTACTTTTCGTGGTTAGATTCAAGTTTTAATTCGCGAGAGTAACTCTGAGTTTAATAGTTCTTTTGCGTTCTTTAAAAATCTTATCCGTTGAGCTAATTTCATTTCATTTTTCTTTTTCATTTAAACATTGTAGTTTTGCATTTTTCATTTAATTCAATCAGTACACAGCAGTACCTATTATGTTTTTTTTTTCATTGATGCATATGCTCAATGCAATTAATATTTTTGATAAAAAAATAATATTTACATAGTACCATTAAATATTTTAGGTGCTAAAATATTTTCCCTAAATTGGGTTATTCCCTTCGAAACAAGCGTATACAATTACATGCATACATAGGGATCGAGTGAATTAATAAAGTTATTGTAGATTAATTTTTTTTATTTAGGAAATAAATCGCATGATGTTTTGAGATTTACAATGATTTTTTTGTATAGGATTATGCTGTTTACTGCTAAAGAATTCTTTTTTAAAGCTATATTGTAAAATGGATGTTACAAGAGTTCTTATTTCTAAATTATAATTTGAATGTTCATGCTTTTAATTATTAATACTAATAATAGTTAGTATTAATAATAGTTTTTAGTATTTTGTTTGTATTAAATTTGAGTTTATTAGAGGTAAAACCATGTTTCTGTCTGTTTAATCACCATGTGCGTCTTTTCTACAAATGTATTTTCTACAGACTGAATTGACACCAACGTCGTCTACGCAAATGTTAAATAATAGTGGCCCTAAAATAAAGTCTTAAGGTACACCGCAGTCAACGGGTACCACGTCCAGATTTATTCTCAGCAATTTCAACATATTTGCGGCTATTCTGTAGATATGCGTCTAGTAGATTGTAGTTTTTATCCCGTATTGCATGGTAGAAGGGTTTATCTGTGTCAATAATCTATGATCCACGCTGTCAAACGCACTGCTTAAATCATAGGATGCCAGTTAGAAGTATTATTTATTATCCACTGGGGTTATTATCAATTTCATTACTTCTCTTAAACCTGCTGCAGTTGCAAACTATGCTGGAGATGGGCACTAGTAATTCAATTGTGTTCATTTATAAAACTGACTATTCTGTCTGCAACAACCATCTCAAGAATCTTGAAATGTGCAAAGGCAATTGATATGAGTCTCTAATTATTCACATCGACAATATTTCCTTTCTTAATTATAGGTGCTACTATCGCTATTTTCAGTTCGTTTGGAAATATGCCGTCCAATAGACAATTATTTATAATAATGACAAGTGGCTTCAGAATACTTGGAGCAACAGCTTTCAAGAGCTTTGTTAAAAAGCCGTAGTGTTTCTGCTTTTTATCCGTGCAATAATCCTTTCTACCTCATTTGGGGTTATTAGAGCAAAATAACAGGAGTTTCAGCTTACTTTGTTTGTTTTGTACAGTAAATCATGCATATCTATTGGTGGTTTGCGAGAGAAGATTGCAAGAACATTGTGTGCTAAGCAAGAATATACCAAACACTATGAAAAAGAAATGAGGAAACAATAAGGTCCAATCACCCTTTTTTAAGTGCATGAAATGAGCTCCATATAAGCAAGAGAATGACTATAATTCCAAGAGAAATGTATTAGTTTATAGATTCAATAAACAAGTCTAAACACGCACACCAGAAATGGTATTCAATCATTCCAAAGTAGGACAATAATTTGTTTGTCGACATTTGAACACACTATATTTCATCACGCGATTGATCCTTATTCAATTATCCCTGGATTCTTTAAGAGAAATCTTCCGTATCCTGTTTATTCTTCAATTTAGACCTTCTGTGATAATTACCACGTAGGAGATGAGACTAAAAGCCGTGAATAGTTGGGTGTTGTCCCTTTCAACGAAATTCTTTCGGTACGCGTCCAGACACGTACTGTGTATACTCTGTGTTAAACGAATTGCTTGTAATAAAACGGTTTAGAAATGCATTTTCCTATATAATTGACCTGTTTGTAAGTCATAACAGACACGTAAGTTGAACGAGGCTTAAATAATAAAAGTAAATATGTGAGAGAATTTAAGTGTTAAATGAAGTATTAACGTTTAAATATGAGGATATGCTTTTTACGTATTTATTTATTGTTTAAATAAAAATGGTAATATTGTTTTTATCCGTTTAGTCACGGAAGTTATGAATCGAAATTGCAAATGTTCGGTAATAAGAAACACGCTGGAGGCTCTGTTCAAGTGTGGGATTGCTAGGGTGGGTCTACTCGTAAAAAATGAGATCCGTTTAAATGCGGAACGATACCTGCAAATTCTGCAGGAACATGGAGTAGCAGCAAGACGTTACCTTATTAGCAAAAATTTTACCTTTCAGCAAAATGGCTGATCCGAAGCACATCGCTCGAATTGTAATGCGTTATCTTGCTTAATTAGAAGAAGAAGGCATATGCAAGTCAATGATACACCATCTCATAGTCCAGACTCGAATATCACTGAACAGGCGTGCAATTTCTTGGATAGGTCAAAATACAGGAGATCTCTTAGAAATGTCTGAATCTTTGGATGCTGGTGGGCAGGCGGATGTGGTATATACAGATTTTTCCAAAGCCTTTGATCGTTTGAATCATTCTAGGCTTCTGATGAAACTCGATGCTGTTGGATTTTCGCCTTCATTGCAATTACTGTTTAGATCATATTTATCTAATAGAAGGCAGTATGTTAGTTACAAAGGTCATCGTTCAAATTACTTTACACCTCTTTCTGGCGTTCTCAAGGCAGCAACTTGGGCCCTTTGCTGTTCTTGATTTTTATCAATGATCTCCCTGTGACATTAGACTGTGGCAGACTACAGTTTGCAGACGACTTAAAATTATTTGCTAAAATTACTGCCATTGATGACTGTGAACGCCTTCAGTGCCAGTTAAATCTACTTTCTTTATGGTGCTTAGACAACGACTTAAATCTAAACATTTCAAAATGTAACATTGTTTCTTTCTCGTCTAAATCTGCCATAATCGACTTCAATTATCGATTTAATAATACTACCTTAAACCGCTGTGTCACTATAATGGATCTGGGTGTACTATTTGATAGTAGTCTTACTTTCAAAGACCATATTAGACATACCATTGCTTCATCTTTACAATCATTAGGCTTTATCATTCGCAATACAAAACACTTTTCATTATTACACTCTGTAATCAATTTATACTACTGCTACGTGCACTCTAAACTGGAATATGCTTCCGTAATTTGGTCTCCGTTTTATAAAACATATTCGCAATCGCTTGAGCAGGTCCAGAGACGTTTTCTGAAATATCTTTACCTAAAGCAGCACGGAATATATCCGGAAGAGGCTTCAACCACAGTACTCTGTTAAATATGTTCGGTTTTCAGTCTCTTGAACAACGTCGCACTCAAACTGATATTAAGTTTCTCTTTAATTTAGTCAATAACAAGAGCGATGTGATTTCTCTCACTAATTCTTGAATTTTGCAGTTCCCCAGTATTCTGCACGACAGGCCTTTACTTTTTACTGCCCTCTTGCACGCACTAATGTAATGTCACATGCGCCACTGTACAGAATCTGTAACTACTTCAATAATAATTTGAGTTTAGTGGTAGATATACATTCATCTAGTTTGTTGTTGATCATTAAATGTATAAACAATCTGTGAATGCAATATGGGAGTCTAGTATGGTACTTCCCTTGGTATCGGTCTGTTACTAAGTCTTTGTTCTGTAGGTTAAGTTTAAATGTTAATTAGAGTTAGTTGGATTGTAATCAATTTTTTTTATTTTTTTTTTTTGTATTTTGTTTTTGATTAGTATTTATCACAAGTTATGTAATTAATTTTTTATCCTGTAATTGGATGTACTTATCATCTGTTGGGCAATAAATCTTATTATTATACTATTATTATTATTATTATATTATTATTATTATATAAATGTAAACCAATTATTCACTATTTTGCAAGAGGAGTGGAATAACATTCTACGGGCTTTCAGAAATAGATTCAACGCACGTGACAACTGTTATGAGATGCAACTTTGGTTGCATAAATATTGCGTTGGTAACGAATAAAATATTATTATTTGTATTGTTAGGCTTTATTTTATTGTATCAGTTTTTGTTAACTCTACTGACAGATTAATATCTGCGCGTGGCGAGTTATTTGATACCTTAATTATATTAACACTGCGTAGGCTTTCACGGCCGGTGTAACTATAACTAACAGCTTCTTGCGGGTTTCGCCGTGTGTCAAAACTTTCGCTCGACGTTTCGCTGTTCATACTGACAGTTTCTTCAGGATAACTGAACTGACCATATTAGACATATCAGTTCAGTTATCCTGAAGAAGCTGTCAGTATGAACAGCGAAACGTCGAGCGAAAGTTTTGACACACGGCGAAACCCACAAGAAGCTGTTAGTTATAGTTATACCTTAATTATATTCTTTGTTTATGAAATTTTAGGTAATCACGATGGTGTTTCACCCAGACCATGATGTCTTTATTTCAAAGGCACATTACAGAAGCGATACACAAGATGCTAATGGAATTTGGAAATATTCTCTCCAAAGCTGCATCGATCAGTTTATCCTGAATTTTCCTGATTTCGATATGGACTACGAAGCATTTAAAACTCATAGATATTTAAGTATTGGTGGACAAGTATCAATATTCCGGGGATTGATACCAGCAAGAATAAAAAAAACTCAGTTTCTTTGTCTCTAGAGCTGTCGAAATAAATTTATTTCATCATCAGTAGAACAACTACAAAAAGATACATGCTAACAGATACAATTGAATGAATGAAAGTGAGGTTACTTACAATCAAAGTAACGTGGTAGCAATAATATCAAACAATACATAAACAAAACAGTCCAATTTAAAATAAAAAGACATTATATAAGTTAAAAGTTAAAAAATGTCAGCACTAACACTGAAATTTATTTGTAATTTAAAATAATGTAGAAGATATAAATGACAACAACCGCCATATTGTGACAAACCGCGCGGGCGTAGACGCAAACAGCTAAGAAAAATCAAGTAAACAACGGAGATACAAGGTCTGAACATAAAGTTCGGGGAAATTGTTTTATTTGCAAACATTTTTAAGAGAAAGGAGTAAATAGAACTTAAAGACAGTTGGACACATTCTATCGGACGCTTCTCCATATTGATAATCTTACTTAATAAACAAGAGTCTGGTCGTTTATCTTTAAAGAATTACAGCATATAAAATTCTACAATTGCAATTCTAAAGCTGCTTGAAAAGTAATGGACGACATTTCGAGTACCTCCTATAGATAAATAGCTGATAAATTTTACGCCAAGGATGTCAATTCAAATTTTCTTGAAATTAGGGAATTATTTGTTAGTTAGTACCACATTGCAAGATTGGTTGCCTATTGGAAACAAGTCACGTGGGTTGAAACCTTTTCTGCAGCAGTATAGTAAATAATGTATCGAATTGCTTGACTGATAGTCGAGTGGCTTGGACGCTTGGTTGTCAGTGCGGAGTCCGGAGTTCAAATCTCACTCTGGTCAGTTACTATAATCGGTTTTTTCCGAGGTCGTAATGTTGATTAGGAGGGAGATTTGGCTCTGCGGGTTCCTGACAACCTGAGGCTTAGGCTTTACCCGTTAAGAAAAAAAAAATTATTGCGTTTATTCAAGCAAAGGGTGGGCACACTAAATATTAACAATTATTATGTAAATTGTTATGTTTTGCGTTGGTATTTTATAAAATAAACGTATTTACTACATAACTAAAACGTTTTCTTTAAAATTAATGCTAATATAAATATAATCTTATGAAAACGAGTAGTGATTACTTTCTTATGCACACCAGTCGGTATATAGATACGCATAACATCACCATAACTGTAAGGACATACTATACAAAAAAATCAATTCCATAACTCTTGGAAATTTTACATTTATTCACGCAATATTTCCCGATAGAGTATGTCTTTATTCCATAACACTTCATCGAGATTATCGGCTTTTACAGTCGCTTTAATATTGTATATTAATACGATATGGAAGACTTCTATTCGACGACGGAATGCGATCTCAGAAATTCAGTTTCATGCTTAATAAAATTTTACGATGTACCCGGCTAGGGTCTCGGAAAATATTAAAATAACCGAGGATGTTATAGAATGTCGTTTTTGCGAACTAAATAAGACGTAACATTCATAAGCTGGTGAAGATTTTCGAGATAACGTTAACTTAAGTAAAATATTTGGAGAGCTTATTATAAGCAAATGATCAGTAAGTTAATTGGGAAATTTTAATATTCATAAATCTATGGCTTGATGCAAATGCTAGCGTACTGTATAATATACGTATGGTAACCCGATAAATACATGAAACTGATGCAATAAATAGTACACTTAAATCAACAATCTTTTTTTCTCTGTGTACTTTTTACCCATCAGCATCAAACAGACTTGTTTTGAATAGTGATAAATCCAATATTTCCCCGATAGAGTATGTCTTTATTCCATAACACTTCATCGAGATTATCGGCTTTTACAGTCGCTTTAATATTGTATATTAATACGACATGGAAGACTTCTATTCGACGACGGAATGCGATCTCAGAAATTCAGTTTCATGCTTAATAAAATTTTACGATGTACCCGGCTAGGGTCTCGGAAAATATTAGAATAACCGACGATGTTATAGAATGTCGTTTTTGCGAAGTAAATAAGGCGTAACATTCATAAGCTGGTGAAGATTTTCGAGATAACGTTAACTTAAGTAAAATATTTGGAGAGCTTATTATAAGCAAATGATCAGTGAGTTTAATTGGGAAATGTTAATATTCATAAATCTATGGCTTGATGCGAATGCTAGCGTATTGTGTGCAAGATAATGTATGGTAACCCGATAAATTCATGAAAGTGATGCAATAAATAGTACACTTGAATTAACAATTTTTTTTTCTCTGTGTACTTTTTCCCCATCAGCATCAAACAGACTTGTTTTGGATAGTGATAAAACCTCTTTTGTTTATTTCTACAAGAGAAAGCCTCTGGCGAATTTTGGGAACCAGTTCATTGTGCTTAATGACGTGAGGCTGCTTGGTGTTCAGGTTAATGGTAGATTGTCTTGGGTCCAGCACTTAGAGAATGTATGCAACAAGTCGCAAATTACGTCATCATTCAATTAAAGCGTGTTTTACCTAAGCAAAATCTGATCTGACGTTTACTACGCATTGGCATACTCAGTAATATCGTACAGTGTTTCTGTGTGGGGTGTGCTGCAGGTTGGAACAGAGTTTTTGTTGCGCAGAAGCGTCTTATTATATTATAGATTAGCGCAGGGTACTAGGATCCTGGTACAATTTAATAATAATAATAATAATATTGATTGCGCAACCGATACATATCTAATTACAGGACAAAATAGAAGACAAAGTTGTTGAGATACTTATATCATAGATTAAAATACTAACAATATTAGGTAGGTAGGTACAAAGAGTCCGATTGCTAACCATTACAACATACACACTGTTTCATAGTTTATGATCTATGCGATCAAAAGCTTTGGAAAAGTTACTACACACAACATCTACTTGACCATTAGTATCCAAACTTTCTGAGATATACTAGCTCAGCACGGATAAGTTAGTAACTGTTGATCGCTTCTTCACAAAACTATGTTGATATTTCGAAAGAAAGGATGTGATTTAATTATGGGTACATATAGTCGAAAAGACACATCTCAAATGCTTTGACAAAGTTATTAATAATGCCATTGGGCATACTTTTTGATAGAATTAATATTTCCTTTTTTATGAACAGGAATGATTTTGGTTGTCTTGCAGCAATTTGGAAAAATAGATGTTGTTAAAGAAAGATTGAGCAAATAGCACAATGACTTGGCAAACACACTTGCACAATCTCTAACTATGTAGCTGGGTAAACTATCATGTCCCGTTGTGTTTTTATTTCTTATATAATCCATGGTTCTTGACTCTGTGTGAGTAAACAGAATTGTAAGTATTAAACTAACTTAACTTTTTTACGATTAATTTTTCTAATTTATTTTTTAACTTGTTTAATAATTTACACAGTTTTAAGTATAACTTAAGTCTAAATTGTGCCATGTTAATTTCTTGTTGGATCTTGAGCTGACCTGAGGATGTCCATGATTGGATCAAAACCGGTTGTCGTCAATAAAAGAATTTGTGAGAAATTGGGCCACTTACTTTCATTTCCCTATTTTATTTTTTAACTTTTTCAATGCACGATAGACCTCTGATTGCTTAAATTGACATCACATTGATCAACTAATTATAGTTTAATGTTGTAGGGTTTTGCTAATCGGTGTTGGAAGAATCTGTATGAAATGACTGAAGAACTGAACAACCATTCTCAGTCTCGCTAGAGTTAGGGATACCAAAAGACTCCTTTTTAGAATTGACGAATGTCCAAAATCCATTGATATTATTTTGTACATTAAGCACGTAGTTTTTATACACTACGCACGAATCTGACTTTATAGTTCTACACAATTCATTAAATTTATTGAGAACAACAACTGCTACCGATTTTTTTTTTTTTTTCGGTGATAATGGTTCTTTAAATTATATATAAATAATTAATATGTTCTTGTGTAAACCATAACGATAGATTTTAGATTTACGACTACGTTTATGAGGAACATAATAATTTAATGAGTAACAGAAATGGGAAAATTAATACAAAAACCCAGGAGGCTGCACACGGATACACTCGTGTGTCTAACCAACTATATTTATTTCAATTTTATAAATATTTAAAAAATATTAAATCTTTCTTGAATATTAGTTATATTAATATAATATGCATAAAATATATTATAGAAAATATATTAGGAAAACATTTAAAAAATATATATGTTATGTAGCATTAATAATTTTATTTGCAAACGTTTTCTCAATATATTTTTCATAACTCTGCAAGAATATTTTGCTTTGTAAATATTTATTTCATATAAAAAAAGATTGAATTTTTGCTTTTGTGCATTTGGTGCGTAGGATGAATAATATAAAATGGGTAAATATACATACATATTAAGTAGGTATGTACACCTATTTAAAATGATAGTTTAAAGATTAAATTAGATAAATATATCTAATATGATTTAATTAGTATCTTCTCTAATTGTAAGTTGAGCGCTGTAACTTTTCTATTAATATATCTGCGTTTTGTATTATATTATTTGTAATATTTGTAAATTGCGAACGTCAACACAACACCTCTATTCATTACGGTGCCGGTGTTATATGATTTAGTATTGTTTATGCGTCTATGGATTAGGTACATAGAATGCATACGCGCAAGTGCGTATCATCATCATATTCGTTTGTCCGTTACATGTTATAGTTTATAATAGTATACGATTAGGGCAGATTAGGGTTAACTGTGTAATTAATTGTTGCCTAGTGCGTTTTAGTTTTTGTGGTGACTATGAGGTAAGCAAAACTTTGAACATGTCATGGCATTTATAAGATAATTGGAATGCTCAATATCGCTATGTACAGAAATCGTTTAATAATATAATTGTAGGAATTTTATACATCATATATGTACTGCATCTACCAGATAAATTGCTAGTTGATTTGCTTAAGAGATTCATCTCGGTAGATAAGCGCCATAACCTCAAATAGTGGTTAGAATACGTTGTGTTGTTTTATTGTTTGTACGTAGAATGTTTTCAAATATTATGAAATAAAGTAAAAATAAGTATAGTAAGTATTAGAATGTAGCTACCACTCCAATTATTGTAAATGCTCCAAATGTATTAGTAGGTGGTGATAATGTTGTATGATGTATGTTTTATTCATGGTATGATCTAATACAATTGGCATTGTTTTAGAGGCCACAAGGAAACGCCATGAAAGCGCCACTACCGAAGATATGAAAAAGCCATAGGGTTGTACCTGGCACCAGCCAAGGCTAGACTTAAAAATGAGTATTTTTCATTTTTATTGGCTTATTCAAATAAAATGATAATAAATACGTTTGTTTTTTATTTAGAACACTTCAATTAAAAAATAGTGATTAATTTGATAAACCTTCAGTATGCCTTAAGAGATGCCAGAATTATTGGTTATTAACTTGTATGGTGAGAGTGAAAAAACAAGTTCTTGTCTTTTAGACAACTCTATGTATGTTTCAACTTTTCGTTATCGACGTTATTCATTCTAAATAACCAAGAACAATTTTAGTTCATTTTGACAAATTAAATAGATTGCATAAAAAATCTCAATTTTCATATAAATATTTTAGAAAAAAAAAAAAAATATATATTCAAAAACCTCTCACGAAAAATATTTATAAAATATATTTTTAAAAATATCTATGTAATATTTTCTGGCTGTTAGGGAAAGAACTCAAAATGTAAATATTTCGAAAATAATGCGTGGAATATACTTTCTTTGTCTTGCCGATTCCTCGCGCGACCATAAACGCTTCAATTCGTCGGCCGACGGCCCGAGACGCACACTCTCGCGTTTATAACAGCCGCAAAAGCAACTCACAACCTATAACCGCCCGCCATAAATACCTGTAACGTTTGTTTATGCTTCCCGCTATGCGAATAATAGCAGCGCCCGTATCGACCCGACGTAATACATAAATCAAAAGGTAGCGTGTGCGCCAAAAGGCCCCGGCCGGCATCGTTCCACAGCGCGTCCGCATAACTCGAATCGAGAACCCGCCGATTCGCAAAGAATACAGGAGGCCGTATATGAGTATAGGAAGATGGAAAAGGAAGAAATGAATAACGGAGAGAAATACGTATATGTTGTTGTATGTTGTACAATCAAACAGCCCGACACAAACGCGTCGAAGGAGAGAAGAAAGAAACTCGGGTTTTCGTTGTATGTTGGGGCATGTATATAATCTACGAGAGGTGGTAGAGCTTTAAATTGAGCGAAACAGGCGATTGAAAAACCCGTTCTCTAGCTTCAAAACAAACAGAAAAACGGAGACGGCCGGTGTGTATGGATGCGAGAAAAGAAGTACATATACCTACAAGGAGAACTCGCTCACCTATTTACAAATTGCGAGAAGTAGCCAACCTTCGCTTGGGAGACAAAGTCGTAAGACAGGAACTCTAGATAATCCTGTTCCTGGAATTCTATTCTTCTCCTAAATACACGCAAGCACTGTTTATCATCATTTCACATAGTATCGTCGAATCACCACTACATAATTTAAAAACACAATTAGTAGCACACCAACATTATTTATTAACGAATTCCAGACTACAGCGACATTACCGAGAAGGCAATAAGAACCAATAGGAGCCCCTTATTTATACTTTTCACTTACTACTACTACTACTACGTTACGGCCACCGACAGCACCGTTCAGACCGGAGATTCCGAAGAACTAAAGCGACGAACCCGACCAGAACCGACCAAACAACACGCAGCAGCAACCTACTCAACAGGTGGCCATATTGATAGCAGAAGGAGGGAGGCAAAATCTTTATACCACAGCAGGCGGATAGCGGGCGAGTGAGCGGAGATTCAAAACCCTTCGACTCGGCTTCGGTGTATATATATGTATGTACTACCCTTTTTCCCGCTCCGAAATATTGTATGCAAATTAATTTTTGTTGTCTGCTCGTCGTAACTGCGGATAGAATGGGAGGTGATTTGCATATTTCGTCGGGTTTAGAGCATGTGAAGTGGGATGTTTAAATGTTTATGGCGGTTGGGGCGGATACCGGAATGAGGGGCTCGTCTGCGCGCTAAGGGAGATAGGGAATTTGGTTGGAAGTTTATCGAATTGAGAATGTAATGTGATGTAATAGGATTGAGGCATTGAAGGCTCTAGTCAACGCAAGGGTTACAGTCTATTGTATATCTATTGTATACAGATTGATCCTTGCATGTAGGGGCGATTTTAATGGTCAACTACACACTGTTGAAAATTTTAACACTTTTTTGACTAATGTAATAGTCAGGAGAGGTCCACACTCTTTTCGTGTTATTTTGTCGAGAACTATAGAAGTTTAAATTTGACGAACAAAGATAGTCAAGTATTGTCTATTGCTAAGGGGTTATTTTGTCCAACTAACACGTAGAATTATGATATACTTCTAGTCACATTTTATTTGATCTAGACTAGACAAATTTACTAGCTGTTTAACTAAATGAATGCGATCTATTGGATGATTTAATAGCATTTTCTAAACACAACGTCTTTTTAATATGCAACTCCTATTTCTTAGTGCTATAATATTCTCTCTTTAAGACGTTTTCTCAATTATAAATATGCAAAACCACTCATTCACAAGTTTTGTTTTCAACTAAACGTACCAATTTTAAAATGATTTTTTGAGAACCATTATAAAATTAAGTGAATGTTTATGCTATTTGATTCAAGTCTAAACTAATTGCGTAAATAGATGTTCCCAATACATCTTTAAGATGTTGAAATTTTTTATGCCCACTGGAATTAACGTTTAATAACACGAGGTTACACTTTGCAGTCAGTCACATCTGGTGGTTTTGTTTGGATATGTTATACGGAGAACAAACTCGAAAACAGATACACGTGCAATGCAGGTGGTGCGTATAATGCAATACTGTATTAGATTAGGTGGGGTTTCTATATTTCTATCCGAGGGAAAAATTCTGATTGGATGATGCTTCTGAATGTCTAGAGAAAATAGTAAATCCTCATATCTGAACAAAGAATTCACACGAAGTTCTAGTAATTTCTGTTCTATTACATACGCGTAGTCAACTCGCCTGGCAAAGTTTGGAAAAATCAACACTAAAATATTTGACTAGCGCAAAATTAACGCCAACACCGTAATATTTTCAACAGTGTAGTTTGAGCGCGTTATCAAATCTTTACTTCATCAGTTGTATGAGAGCCACATTATAGTGCAGTCAATAGTTGTTTTGTTTAGGATCTCAATGCATTTTTATATATTCATTATTCCTTGTTTCTTTTCGTTAATTAATTGTTTCTATTTAGAATAAGTAAATATTTCAACTATTTTTACATAGTTAATTGCATTGCTGTTTGTTTTTGTGTGTAATTTATTTATTTATGTATGTATGACCAGCAAGGTAAATAATAAATCAATTTATTCAATTAATAATAATAATATAGTATAGGTTTATTGCCAATCTAGCAGCTTGACTTTGTAATACAAACTAAATATAATAATCAATCAATAGAATATACATACTACATTAAAAAAAAATCCTGAAAAAGCAAATTGTACTCGTTAATAATATATAATAGTAACAACAATAACATATATAAATCAAAAAAAAATATTTTTGCACAACAAAACTAGTTGAACTAAAAGTAGCCAAAGATACGAGACAAATGCAAATCATATCCCAATGTAGCGATAATTATCGAGTCAAAACACATAAATATTCTCTAAAGGCCATAGCAAATAAATAAAAGTTATTTTATTCGTTGAAGTTAATCATAATTCTAATCACTGGAGAATTACGGTGTGCCATTGTTACACAACGAGGAATCAAAAACACTAAACGCCATCATAAATCAAATGTCATCTTCTTCAAATGTAACAAATTTCAAACTCTTCCAGAAGCTGTGAATATTAATAACTGCGAATATCCTGTCCGCACTTATGTTAAGCTGCTGGGTCTTACAGTCGACGAAACCTTAAAATGGAAAGATCACTCAATGGTACTTTGTAAAAAACTATGTAGCTATTGCTTTTGCGATTCGTCGACTTAGAGATATAGTAAGTTGGCATGTGCTTCGTATTATGTATTATGGATGCTGCTACTCAAACATAAAATATGGAATCGTTGTTTGGGGTGGTGGTAGTAACTTAAACAGAGTTTTTTTGATACAGAAAAAAGATTTTACGTGTGATTAATAAACTCGAGTACTCTTAGTCTTGCAGAGGATTCTTCAAACAAACAAACATTTTAACTGTGTATGGTATTTACATTTTTGAATTGCTAATCTTCTTATTTAAAAAACAAACTTGTTCGAGGATAATAAATTACAACATGAGTATTCTACAAGGTTTAAAAATGATTATCGCTACCCCAAGCATCGACTCACACTAAGTGAGAACAATTTAGAATATAATTGCCTGAGGTTCTATAACAAATTGCCATCGCCTATTAAAACTGTAAAAAAATTGTCAACATTTAAAAATTATGTATACAAATTATTATTAGAAACAGAGCCATACAATATAGAGGAATTTATAACCTCAAATATACATTTATAAATTTTTGTTCTTGACCTGACGTTTGCATTGTTCCATTTGTATTGAAACACTGCAATAATAAAACTATTCTATTCTATTCTATTCCATCTTGAGTTAACTCCAGGTACATTTATTTGAAATTGAGATAGTAGATGCGATTCATCAATGTTATTGTGTAACAAGTAATGTCAAATAAATGTCAAATCAGCAGCTCTTCTCCGATCCGCAAGTACTCTCATTTCAAATTCCATCAACAATTCTTCATATCGTGTGCCACGCTGTGGATAACTGCCATGCTTCTTGAGATGTAGGTATTTCAAAAAACACCTCTAGTTTGTTGTAGTGCATGATGTAGAGTGGCCTTCACGCTACCGAACAATATTCCAGCTTAGGTGGTATTAAAGCACAGAATAATGTCTTTGTAATACTTAAGTCAAATATTCCTTTCGTGTTCCAAATTAAAAAAAGACCTAAAGTTCGAAATGCACCAGCACAGACACCAACAATATATTCAACAAACGCAGCCGTTCATCAAAGGTCACAACCAGATCGCAAAAACCATGAACCCACTCCAATTGCTCAATACCAATGTAATAACTATGTTCGAAAACATTTCTTTTGCTATGAAATCTCAGTACTTTAGATTTTGAGACGTTTACAACAAGTCCATTTACATGACACCACTCATCAATTCTATTTAAGTTTTCTCGTAATCGTACACAATTGCCAATTTGCCTACCCTTGTGGGTAAATCTTAATGTCTAAATCTTAGTATCACTCTCATACAGTAGTATTTTAGCGTCAATTGTATTAACAATATCATCACTGTACAACCAAAACAGTAGTGGTCCCAAATTTGACCCATGCGGAACGCCTCTCAACACAACATGTATATATTGGATTTAACTTTATGATATTGTACGAAGTTCAGATCATTTATTTGGGAAACACGATTAAAGTACCGCTAAATCGATTTTGTAAGAATAATAAACGACATTCTTTTTGTTTTTTAGTAAAGCCAATTATTTTACATTTATCGACGTTCAGTAACATGATACTTTCGCAGCACCGTGTTGAAATACCGTCAAAATTTGATTGAAGTTCTAGGCAATCTGAGAAAGGAAATGTTTTAAGATCTCCAGCTAAAAGAAGAAATTTGGAATAATGTATATAATATCATCAATAAAAAGTAAAAATAAAATTGGTCCAAGATGGCTGCCCTGTGGTACGCCGAACATTAGAAAAATACAATCAGAAGTAGCAGTACCCAAACACACGCATTGTGACCAATCCAATAAATAAAATCGCATTCAAAGCTAAAGTCGCAGTAATTATAATTTTCACAAGTTGATGGTCGACTCTAGAAAGCTTTACTGAGGTCTGTATAGATTAAACCCACCTGACAACCCTTTTCGAGGGATTCCAAGATGAAGTGATGATAAATTAAAAGGTTAGTTTCGGTGTTACAGAGAATGTAGACATCTATTAACCACATTAGATCACCAGATTTAAATAGTGGTACTATAAAAGCAGTTTTTCCTTGTTGTGGAAAAGTTACAGAGGTTAAGGATGAGTTATAAAGTAATGGACTAAGCAAAGCTGACGAGGGACTATAATGTTTCTAGTTGGTAATACTTAGAGTAGTCAGACGTGTCTGATTAGTTTAGCCATGTAGTATATCTTCAAGGCAGTAAAATCACTTCCTCCGATTCGTGTGTCTAGTATCCAGTATCAGTGTTAGTCGAGTCTTGATGCGAGATAGTACAATTCTTCGTTAATATTTTACGCATTGTAAATGTAATACAATGTCGGGCGTAGAAAATCCCAGAAAACGACCATTATTTTATAATGTAGAAAAGTATATCGGTGAATTCCAGGATTTACATTATGGTGGTGCCAAAATAGTTTGTACAGTGCAGTGTGTGATAAACAGTTATTGTGCTGGCACAAATCGGACTACACATTGGTGATCGTATATCTGATTCGTTATCTACCTATAAAGATTATTTTAATTATGTGTGTGTTACATCCGTAGATGTTAAACGGTCTTTTCCAAATATAAGCACGTTTTATCATCGCGACAAAATCGGTTTAGTGAGAAAAATCTTGAAACACTTAACGCTACAAACTTTTCAGCAATTCTATGCCATTTCTACTACTTAAATAAGATAAAGAAAAGAAAAAAAATTCGTTGTAAAAATTTCCAAACAAAATTTAATAACGAAAGAACTGTAATTAAAATGTTTATTTATAAATAAATACAAGGAAAACGTTTCGTTAATAGAAAACTTGTAGTTCCTTTTATAAGTGTTTGAAGAAATTATTCATATGTCAAAACTTCAATAACATATGCAACTATTATTACAAATCTGAAGTTTGGGTTGCGTATCTCACACATTATAAAATCTACGTACGCCTTCTTTGTTTTGTGATCGCCGATTTGGATCGCTCTGTCTGTTATATTGGTGAGCTAGATGGAAAAAGTTAGTAACTGAAAAATCTGAATTAGATTTTGATCGTTTTACGCATACAAAATAGTTAAAATCACGTTTTCAACTTCCCAGTGCACAATTTAAAATTACCAGAATCCAATAAAACCGGTACAAATTGCTCTGCGTGTAATAAATCATTTTCTCAGGCTAATTAATAAAATTTCTGATGCCCGTCTGAAGTTCAACGACATCGCTTCAGCACAGACAATCGAGTGGCAGCATACTAACAACACTCACCGCAACCAGTGATGGACTGCGCATAACACAAGGGCACAAACAACAGATACCCATGCACGGCTCATTTGACCAACACACGCGCAAGCACAAATCAATCATAAACAATCAGGAGGCCGCAGCGCGGCTTCTACGAAATGCATAACAATTGATTAATCGACGTAAACTATGGTCGCAGCCGGACAAAAAGAAAGTAAGGCATTTATCATGTCCGCGTTTGTTATTATTGTTCTTTTGGATGTGCAGACTTTCGCGTTTTGCGGTTCTATTGTTTGCGAATGCTGGTGTATGTGTAAATAGATATTTTTGGCGATTTTTTAAAAAGGATTAATGGTAGTTTTTCGTAACAATGGAAAATCTGCCGCTGGAAAAAAAACACACACACATGGGCATGCTTTATCCTGCGATTGTTAGGCAAAAAAGTGGAATAAACAGCATTCAACCAACGGAAACAGTTTGTAAAATTTTATTTAATATACACGGGTAGCTCGTCTTTACAGGGTGGCCAATTCTCGATTGCCATTTTAAAGATTTAACAACAAACGAAAATGTAATCTAGCTGTCAAGAGAATTCGTCACAATCTATGTTAGGTTATAGTATAGTATATCTCCAAAAATAATTTAATACTTCGTAATATAAATACTTAATTTTAGCAGCACGAGTTCTTACATTACCACTTAGGTTTCAAATTGCTTAAAACTTTTAAACTTACTTACTTACTTACCAAAGTGATGTGGTATATAATATTCCTTGTCGTGATTGTCAAGGTTGTTATAATGGTCAAACTTCATAAATGTTAAATAATAGAATAACCCAACATAAAATAATTTAATAATGTTGATTAGGAGGGAGATTTGGCTCTGAGGGGCCTGATAAGCTAATCATATAGCTTAGGCGTTACCACCCCTTTTAAAAAAAAAAAAAAAAAAAAAAGTGATAGTCATATAGGCAAACGTTCATGTGCTTTGTCTTTACATTTTCAAAATTTAGACCACAATTTTAATTATGATAATACTAAAATTCTTGATAGAGAAATAATTACAAAAAGGGTTATTCTAAAATGGTTCATATTAACAGTAATCAAACTAACAGCTTCTTGCGGGTTTTCGCGTGTGTCAAAACTTTCGCTCGTTCCTGTTCATACTGGATAACTGAACTGTCAGTTCAGTTATCCTGAAGAAGCTGTCAGTATGAACAGCGAAACGTCGAGCGAAAGTTTTGACACACGGCGAAACCCGCCAGAAGCTGTTAGTTATAGTTACACCGGCCGTGAAAGCCTACGCAATATTAACAGTAATCAAAATTCAATTAATTTCAAAACAAACACAAATCAACTTAACCATATTTATTGTAGCATTTTGCATAATATCTTGTAACATTTTACATAATATTTAGTAACATCACCTTATTTACAAAAATGTTTTTTTTTGACTTTTTAAAATTCTAAATTCAAAAACTTGTAATTTTATTATTTTAATTGAACTTGTAAGTATTATTGTAATATTGTAGATTTCCTCCTGAAGAAGTCATAAAATATATGAGGAAATATTGAGGTGATTAAGTAGTTTTATTAAATAGATCGTATTACCCATACAGCTTAATTTATTCCTTGATTTAAATATATTCCAACAAATTACAAATGAGTTATGTTGCTTGTAAATTTAACCGACGGCGCCATTTATTGATTCATGTCCTTTTAAAGGTCCCTCTTAACAAGTGTAAATAAAAAATCCTAATTCAGTCAATCTGGGGAAATGCGAACAGAGGCAAATGCGTGCAAGGTTCGTGTCTTTACTTAGTCTGGACCTTACCGACCTTTGAATATGCAGTGCCATTGCTAGAGTGAACGACATCTACTGAGCAATTCGTGACACTATCGGGAAGCTTCGATTAGCGGTATCAAATCCTGTGCGTGCGGTTGTGCCATGCTCCTATGGTAAATAGCGCTGCGTTTTTCAATTTATATGCCACTACATTGTTACTTGTTCACTAATATTGTTATAGAGTTCCTGTCAGTACATATAGGTACATAAAATATCGCAAAGAAAACCTATAAACACTAGTTCCAATTGCCCCAGCAAAAATATTGCTTTTGAGGTAAATGCAAATGCAAATTCGGGATCATTAGGAACATGTTCTCATTTAAGCCATAAAGTCATAAAAGCTCTGTCAAACGAGAAGGTCAGACTAATTATAGCCAGTCACGTGCGGAAAAAAATGAGGACGTCGATACTAAAACTGTTCCTTCATTTCTTGTTTGCATCGATGATGACAAGCAGTTCAAGTTTTACCCGTTGCTAGGTTGTGGGAACGCGGCACTGAAGCCCTCCGCAAAGAAGCAAAGAAATAAGGATACGAGTGTTCTGTTTATGAAGAGAATTTTTAAGCGTATGTCAGTTAAAAAGTCCTTAGATTCCATTGTAGACCCAAAGAATTCATTGAGTTATGCTTTTATACTTTATTTTCTCTAAATACGTTTTGTGTGTTCCAGTTAGTTCAAGAGGATTACATATTTTTGTACTTTTGAGCTTCTGGATCTATTGCTTTAATATAAAAAGAAATTCCTATTTGCCCTTGATAATAAGATCGCATTTTAAATGGTAAAATAATAGGTGTTTTGTTTACCCCAATATTTAGGGCAAAAGCAACATTGGCAAAATTAAAAAAAATATATAATAACAAATTTTGACAGCCTTGCCTCAAACAGTACGCTTATTACAGTTGTGTGTTATGTTTCTGTGACAAACACGTTTAAGTTCCCCACTTTATTTTTCATTTTTGCCAATTTCGTTTTGAAAATTATTGACATATTTGATATTGTTATAAAGAGCAAATTTTATATATTTACCAACAAACTTGCGATGAACGTAAATAAGTGCAAAGTAATTACCTATACTAGAAAGACCACTCCAGTTGTGCATACCTATGTTTTCGATGACACAGCTTTGCTGCACTGCACAACAATAAAAGATCTTGGGGTGCATTTTGATAGTAGATTTACTTTTGTAGAGCATGTAAATCGAACTGTCTCATCTGCATTGAAGATGCTAGGATTTGTGATCCGTAATACAGTACCGTTTAGTAATGTGTCTGCCATCAGAACGTTGTATTCCTCTTATGTGCGTTCTAAATTGGAATACGCATCTTTAATTTGGTATCCCGTGTATGAGACACATAAGGCGACACTTGAGCGAGTTCAGCGCAAGTTCCTCAAGTACCTGCATTTCAGAGTTGAAGGTACATTTCCACCCCGCGGCTACTATTATAATTTACTTTTACAAGAATTCGACATGCTTTCGATGGAGAAACGTTATCGCATGAACACTATTAAATTCTTATATAATACTGTGCACAATGTCATTGACTGTAGCTTTTTAGTTTCTAATTTACCTTTTTTCTCACCACGGCTTGCATCTAGGTATAACATGACCTTTTATTTATCAATGCCACGAACAAATATTGCATACCTGGCTCCTATTTTTAGAATGTGTAATAACTATAACTTAATATCACCTGACTGCGACATCAATTTCATGCCTCTTTATAATATACTTAATATAGCCCGAAGTCATTTATGATAACTCTTTTCTTTTCCTTTTTTCTTCTTTTACTAGTTCAGTTGTTTATTCAGTTTTTCCTTTTTTTGTGTTAGAATTAATTAATAATTGTGTTATAAGCTAAGTAGGAATATTTTATGTTAAACTACCATATATTGTTTATTATTTATTGTTTGTCATAGTAACAACTGTTTCCATTTTGTCCTGTAATTGGGTATTTGTATCTGTTGGACAAATATACATATTATTATTATTATTATTATTGTTTTTGTGTTCGCTAAAGTAATACCAATTTAATCACTTTATTAGCTAATTTTTGTATTTTTTCTTCGTTAATTTACAAAAATATATTTTATTTATAGGAATGCTTTTGTTTATTTTTTGAATAAAGGCCCTTCAAAAATATTTGATACAGGGCCCGCTCAAGGTTAGCTACGTCACTGTGAAACTTCAGAACAGGGATTTTGAATGTATCCCACTACCTCCTATTAATAAAACTACGGCAAACATCTTTACCGTACACGAAATTATAAAAATGTTATGTTAAATAAAACTAGTGTGAGACGCATATATTAAAAAATGGATCGCAAAATGGCTGTATAGATGACGAACCTGTTATTAGCCCTAGGTTTAAATGCTGAGTTGTTGTTTTAAAGATAAAATATAAATTTGTAAACGTAGCCAGAGGTTTAGGCCACGCAGTTGTGGGGCTAATGTATATGGTAGATATTCTTGTAAGAAGGGTGTGTACTGCGCTGTCGGAGTAAAGTCTTTTTTTTGAAACCTTCTTACATTAGACTAAACGAAAAGTTAAAACACACAAATAAATGGAATAGTGATTGTCTTGATGTTGATGAAGACATCTAAGGAATAGATGTGCAAGCATTTCGATAAATATTTACAGATTTATTTTTATATTTATTATAGTATTTTGCGTTTACCCTATTAATTTACAAATAGTTTTATGAATTTAAATGCTCTCAAATCCTATAATGTTTTTCAAAAACTAAACAAAATAATGTTCTTGCTAATTTGATAACTCTGACTGGAAATTAGCCAGCTAAATTATAGGATCAAAAGGGTAGTTTCGATTATATCATAAGAAAAAAATCATCATATAAAAAAAAAACTGTGTTGTGCCAAATTAGTACATGCGATTTTTATTTTTAAATTCATCAAAAAAGTCTAGATATAATTTCACTAATGAATGATAAATGGGACATCATACAGATAAGGGAAACTGAGGTCAAATGATAATGCATACTCAAGAGTGATAAAATCGCCTTGAACCTAAATATAACCAAGATATTCGATGTTTAGTAAATGACTGCCAATATCATTTGCACTTTGTTGGGGCTCACGTTACTATCACTAGCTGCAGAATTGTAATTACTTCGCTTCTTGCCCGTTCGGTAAACTATCGTTTAGAAAATTAATCATTAAAGATCACATTTTGCAAGATGTCCATTCAACCACCTGAATGTTTGAAGAAACCGTTGCTTATACCGCAAAAACTCTTGATGGGAGCAGGACCGTCCAACACCTCGCCCAGAGTCTTGCACGCGCTCAGTCAACCGACGATGGGGCATTTGCATCTTGAAACTACGCACGTAAGTGAATATCATCATTTATTGGGTACTATTTTGACGCGATTAAAGAAATTCCACCATCAGTAGGACATTGTTTCACATTCTAGATTATGGACGAAATCAAGGAAGGTGTCAAATATATATTTCAAACTAGAAAACACCTTAACTCTATGCGTCAGCGGTGCTGGTCATGCGGCTATTGAAGCTGTCATGTGTAATCTTCTGGAGCCTGGGGAAGTAGTATTGGTTGCTATGAGCGGCATATGGGGTGGAAGGGCGACAGACATTGCTTCAAGGTATGGTAAGTTGTATTATGTACATGATACAGAGTATCCCATCAAACTGGTTTGTTGCATTTTTTTAACTTCAGGTAGAATTTATATGGGCTGTTGATATCAAATTTTCTTCTTCGCCAGCATAAAAAAAAAATAAGCTAAATTACAATCGACATTTAATAATAAAATAATATACACGAGAAGTATAACAGATTAAAATTAATGTAGAACATTATAGGACAAAAATATTAGTACTACTGTTATCACTGTGGTAGATTTCCTGTTTGTAATTTTTTAAATATATCTGACCTGATGATGCGCATTTAATTGTAATGAACCGATAGCGTTTTTAAATAGGCAGATTGACAAATTAGTCCTTGGTTTTTTTTTGACTTTAACATGCACTCACACCGAGTCTTCGACAATCTATTTTAATTTTGGAGATATTTAACTACGTGATCGTCCAAATTCTTGTTGTTTTGGCGTTGATCAGCAAAAAAATATTTGCGGCTTACTTACACTATTTTCCACAAAATCCACCATTAGCATTTTTTTGTTTATAAATTTATAATAAAAGACAAAAAGAATAATACTCAATCTCAAATTAATTTAATTAGGCTAATTTATTCGTTTGTGTCTTTTATACAGGGTATTCCACGTAAGTGGTTCATTAAAAGTTTACTCTTTGATGCTCGAATCAACCTCTAATCAACCAGTTGGATGGGGCACCTGTATAAAAGGCTTCCATGACAAATTGTTTATTTAACTCTCAAATATTCCATAATAGGAGCTGTTCGCGAAGCAAATAAGACACAGAAACTTGGTAGACAACTTGACGTTAAAAGACATAGAGGAAGGCCTAATAAAACACAGACCCGCCTTGTTTTTCGTAGTCCAAGGTGAGAGCAGTACTGGTTGTTATCAGCCTCTGGAAGGAATCGGTGATTTGTGTCGCAAGTAAGCGCGATTCGTCATACCTGAGATTAACTAAAAGGAAGAGATTGGATGACGCTAGAATGTTTCCAGATACAATTGTTTGTTAGCTGTGGATACCGTAGCGTCTTTGGGAGGCGTCCCGGTGAAAATGGACGAATGGGGAATTGACGCTATATATACTGGATCGCAAAAATGTTTGAGCGCCCCGGCCGGCATAACTCCAATGTCTTTTAGCAAGAGGGCAGAGTAAGATTGCTAATTATTTGAGTGGACGGGCATTGCTTGAAATGTTTTTTGTAATTACTATAAAAAGAAATATAAACCAGATTCAAAATGCAATTCTTTATCAAAGCAATGTGCGTCCGGCTTTAACTAGTTGATACAAAATATCTGTAAATTAACTAAGAACCTACCATATATTTCTTAGATCAAAATAACAAATATAATAATAAATAAATAGCAAATTGTTGTTAGTGCATCTGTTTGGCGATTCAAGTATAGGTTTAAGTTTTGTTATAGTAAGTAACTGTTTGATTTGGACTCTGTTCGAAGTTGCAATTTCATTTTTTTTTTTTTCATAGTAAAATTTAAAATCAATTTTCCAAAATTATCACGTGGACAAAGTTTTATGAGACGTCACAAAAACATCTTCTAGCACATCTTTTATATCTATTTGTTACTGTTTTTCAATTTACACATAACTAGCTGTTGTTTTTGCATGGTTTAACTACCTTTAAAAAATAAATATGAATATCAAGATTGAAAAAAAAAAAAGATAATTCTTTTTTAAAAGATGAATTCTTCCGCAGTAGAAGTCCATTTTAAAAATTTGGGAATTGGATTCTAGTGCCAGGCAGCATAGTGACGTGAAATGACGTTTAATAGACGTCAGTTTGGACGTAATATCGACGTCCATCAAACGTCATTTTTACGTCATAATGCTGCCTGGGACATCATCACTACGTTAATTGTGGACGGTGGCAATTTCAACTATCAACAAATCGTTATAAGTACTTAGAAGCGTTTGCTGTTAATTTATAGAATAAATTATTCATATTTTATATTAATTTCTTTGTTGTTGTGGATATTCTCCAGAGAATCGATCCAATATATCCTATAGCTAAAAAAAAACGCCATAAATAAACGCGATAAATTTAAAAACAATTTTCATGCTTGATGTAGAATTATTGTACATGGTTGCCCATTTCTTTCTTAAATAGTACGTTTAGGTAATATTAATTTTATCAGAAATGTTAAGATAATTTTTTTGCATTCGGACTTTTCTTGTTTACAATCTAAAAATATTTTTAGTTCTCTTAGAGGTTCGGTTTTATTTGTACAGGATCGTACTTATTTTTTTGTTAATGAAACGCCCTATATATTTTATATTTTTGGAAATATAAAATATATAGCTTCAAGTCAATGTTTTTAAGACATGTACCCGCATAAATATATTCGTTTTAGTAATAAAAAATAACATGATTTTTAATTTATTTTTTACCGAAAATAACGTGCATTTAAAACAATCTAATTATGCTATTCGTGACTGCAGAGTAACGAAATTAATGATGTTGATATGTTGATTTTTAACGAAATTTACTACAGAGGAATTCATTTTAACAACCGCAGAAAAATTGAAAAAGAAATGATTTTTCTTAATGGAACATCTACATTTTATTACAAATGAATTGCTTTGAAACTTTGCTATGGTTTTATTAAACATGTCCCATACTTCAAGGTAATAATTTCTGGAATAATTACATTACTTTGAATTATGATTTTTTTTCTCTTAATCCAGAAATTGAAATTAAAATGAAAATAAACCACAAATAAACGCTATTTATTTTGTATAAAGGCAAGCTTATTCAAATAGACTTATTTCTGTCTAAGGAACAAGTAGTGAATTTTTTGTAAAGTCCTTCTACAGACATCTTCAAATAATTTTCTGGGAAATGTTTTAGAGAGAAGATATTTGCACGGAAAACTCCTGTAATGGTGAACTACCTCGATATGAAACTCTTAGGCGACTACTGGCTCTGCTTCGGTAGACCTAGAATGTAAGTAAATACTTCTGTTAAAACAATAATTCAAAAACAGAGGTGTATCTTCTTTGATGATTCACATAAAATAAGCTCTCAAAACAGTAGATTGCTTACATTCACGCTTAATTAAATCTAACTTAGAATGACAAATTTTGACACAGATACCATCACACCATTTCTACGAGCTTGCTCTACGCACTACGCGAAGCTTTAGCCATCTACTGCGAAGAAGGAATCGAGAACAGCCTCAAGAGACACCAGATGTGCGCCAACAGGTTACACGAAGGTTTAAGCCGCTTGGGGCTGCAACTTTTCGTGCCAGACGCGCATAAGCGGTTGCCTACAGTCACGGCGATCAAGATACCAGTTGGTATAAATTGGAAGGACGTTACGGGTTACGCAATGGACACGTAAGGCAATACAGATTTCCGCCATATTCTTTAATGAAAAAATATGCCTTTGTTTTCAAGGTATCGATTGGAAATTAGTGGCGGCGTAGGGCCCACAACTGGGAAAGTATTTAGAATCGGTTTGATGGGCTCTAATGCTACGATCAATAATGTAGATTATACTCTGCAAGTGCTGGAAGAATCTTTGAATTATGCTCGTTCAAAATCGAGCAAATTGTAAAATTGTGTTAATTGATGTAAATAAAATAATAAACGATGAAAAATACTCCGATTTTAATATATAATAGATAAGAGATATAAGCAGATAGGATGCATTATGAGTTTGTTTGACGTTAATTAATTCTAATAAGCTTAGAAACAATTACAGAATCACCAGAATTTAATCAATATTGTATATTGTCCACCATTATGTATCTCTTTATCAACTTTTGTGAAGAAAAAATTATCCTTTACGAAAAAATGCAAAATCACCAGGTCACAATCTTTTTAACCATATACCATATCGGCCGGTTAACATTTATAAATAGAGGTTAAACCTGTGCATACAAACCGTCATGGTTGTTGTTACTTATAGTTACTTATTTGCTGTGAAATTGTCTGTACTGATAAATTATTTCCGCTACATTGTTCCCACTTGGCAAAATAACATGACTATAACGTCGTCTAAATATTATCTTGTAACGCGAAATGTTACAAAAATATATACAATGTACCACATGCAGTAACATTTCTACGACTGTTTAATGTCCGCCTAAGCGATGTTACGAAACAATAATTCCCAGTAATGTTAATACGAGGTCTTCAAGTAACATTACTTTAACATGACGATTAATGTTGAAGTATAGCTCTTCCGTAACATTTCTCATATGTTAAAGAGAAATATTGATACAGTGTGGCAATTAAATGTTTCTATAAATATAACTACGCTAATGTTTCTATTAGGATCCTTTATTTACTCCAAAAGTTCTTGCTGCATTGTACAAGAAACATGATATTGAGGTTTATCGAGAGGTTATATTAATTAATATAAAACGGAATCTCAATCAGTCTTATTGAAATTCAATGTTAATATTATAATTTCATGTTACCCTCGATAGATCGGGCCCCTCTGTTTATACGAATTTATCTTCACTTACTAAAATTATAATATTAACATTAAACATTAATGCCAGAAAAATATAATGGATAAGACATTTTTATAATATAACATTATAAGTCTTTTTTTGTAGTTATTTTTGCAGATACATTAAAATGGTCAACCATATATCATATGGTTCTATGTAAAAACTAAATAGTAATACTATGAATAATATTATAAATAGCTATTTAAGTAAACGAATACATTAATAAATACTTTAAAAAGTAAAATGCTGCTTACAGAAGACAATAAAGGCATTTATTTATTAAAAAAAGTACTTTAAATTCCCTTTTAATAAACTTCAGTATTGGAAACAGATTATGGGGCTCATAAATTAACATGAATAGAACCTAAACAAAAACTCACAACACATAAGAAAAACGCCCCAAATGCATTTTTATTCCTTGAACATTTTGCTGTTTTCTATCAAATCTTTGTTTTGCATAACGAAACCATTCCATGACAGTTATTTCGTATTCTGTATCTGTGAGTACAATATTTCTTCTAATTCTCTCTGAAATTAAAAAAAAAAGACCGTCAAAAATAGATCAGAAAATCTGTTTTATATTATTGTAAAATTTGTATTTGATCAAGAATTACTATCAATTCTAAGAATAACATTACGTGACATTGCTCATCCTTATACCACAACAGGTAGGTTTTACTACAACATATATAGGTTATGATATACATAATACATATCTTTCTTTAAAGATCTTCCATGAATTTGAAAGGATCGACATACCTACTTTAGCATTAGAATAAAACTTACCTGATAATGTTGATTCATTATTTGACGGGAATTTTTCTCATCAAAATAATTGCGACGCACAATCCAAGATGGTCCTATCCACGCCCTGTCCAGTCACGATTACCGTATATTGTGAAAGAGGGGGTTCCCAGGTTCACGCCAACTCGTGTATGCGCGGTACGAAAAAACTTGTGATGGCAAGCGATACTAACTTTTACAAGTATGCAGTGCGCAACCACAACCCCACTAACATGATTATTATAGACTACAAAAAATGTTAAAAAATTCATCACCATTATTTACTTTATAGAGAAAATTTGCTCCATTAGTTTTGTGTTTTCAAAATTCTAAATTTGCAGAAACATATATACGTACCTATCTTACACTTTATAAAATGTAAATTTTGTAAATATGGCAACGTTACAACTAAATATTACCTCAACATTTCTGACAACAAAGTCTTTGTTTTTGCAACATTGTTTTAAAATATTTTTTCCTGATTACATTGAAATGTTACTGTAATGGCCTGCAATATTTCTATCATTATTTCTATCAAAATTTCAGTAACATGTTTTCGTTTTAACATCGCTGTCTAGTAAATAATGTAATATTACTGGGATATCTGCAACATTACTTGCCAAGTGGGTTAATTTACATATGTGAAGAAAAGGTGCAAATAATTAAATGATACCACTCGGGCAGCGATGCTTATCAATTTTCAAAAGTGTATTGACGAGCAATTCTGCTTACACCAAGGGCCGTACAATTGTTTTTATAAAAAAAAAGTTTTGGTTATAGCTTGTCACCACGAGAACCGTAATGAAACATGACCTCGATCTCCCGATTTAAAGGACTTAAACTTTTTCTTCTGGGGATGCATTAAGGAAAAATATGTACACCATTAACTTGAACGAATGACCTGCACCAAAAAAAAGTTTAGTTTAGTATTTATTTATTCTATCGCCAGTATAACTACTGAAGCACTTTTGCATACGAAAAAAGAGGCCATTCGTTCGAGCACTTGCTAAATTAAAAATTAAATTTTAATTAACTTTCGAAACTTCTCAATCTTTTTTTTTGCAGATTATTTTTATTTAGTTTTCTAATAATTTCCTTTATTTTTTAATTTATATTATAAGAATCCTTTTTTATTTCTTTTTCATAATGAATTTTAAAACAATGCGAATCTTTATGTACTATACTGATTATTATTTATTAGTTTATTTGGGTGGATATCTACATTATAGTTATAAAACCCCAAAATTTCTTCCTACACTAGCATGTCTACCACACAATCTGTAGTATGGAAAACAATAGATAGCACTAGTTCAGTATATTACAAATATTTACAAAATATGCACATTATAGTCTGTCCATAGATATAACGATTTGATTTATTCACCAGTACTCGAACTTCAGAAAAGAAATGTTCACCCAATTCTCCGAACTCGGCTCAGGTAGCGCAGAGTGACGTTTAATAGACGTCAACATGACGTAATTAGACGTAATATCTATGTCCATTAAACGTCATTTTACGTCACTCCGCCACCTAGGGGTTTCTCACACTTCCAACTATTGTATACATTCAAGATTATCTATTGTGTTTCAGTGCTCCAATGGTTTCTTGCACTATTAACATCGTCTTCTATATCATCACTACTTTCACTCACTGGCGAAATATTACTACATCGTTTCTTGAATTTTCATCGATAGTCCATGGTCTCCACATGTTTTTGTTCCACAAATTTAAACATCTACACTTTGCAACAACTATCTTCCAACTATAGTTTTTATTTACTATCTTCTTATAAACCACATACCAAAAAATTGCAACACCTTGAAGGAGGTCACTTGTTACGATATTTTATCTCAGCCTTGGCGCTCTTAAACCGAGATTTTAACCACCACCTTAAGGGGAGGTTTACATGTATTTGACTGGAAAAATCGATTTTTAGTTTTTTGCATTTTTTGAAAGCTCTAAATATATAACATACATGATTAAAGCGATTTCGTAATATTTGCATTGTTTAAAGCCGCTACGGCTTATTAAAAAGAGCGGTGTACGAACACAAACGGAGCAAATTAGATGTATACTATATTTCGACTCGGGCTGCTCGGGTCGAAATATCATACTTATTGTTTGTTAGTGTATGTATAGTTGTCTTTATTGATTAGAAATGCCACTGCAGTCGGGATCACAAATAAACGACAGAGTAGCTATTTATATTACAATAATATGAAGCAATTAGATCCGAAATAAAACGCACATTTGAAGAAACTGATCTAACAATATTTCTTTTACTTAAAACACACTTTCCCACGTTTTAGAAAACTACTTACCATAAAATGTATCAATTTATTGCAGATGCACTTACTTACACTAAATTTCTTATAAAAGCTGGCTAGAATATGATAGCAAAGGTAACCGCACTACGGATCACCAGAATAGCACAGGAAAAATGGAAAAATGGAAAGGAAGGAAAAATTTTGCGTATGCTAGAGTTTACGCAGTTTGACCGTGTTTTCTGTGCACATTGCTACCTAGATACAAATAGCGAACGTTATAGTGGTCTTGTCATTAAAAAAAATATATTTTTCTAATGTTCAAGTTTTAATTTACTTATTAAGAAAAAACCGTATTTGGTATATCTTTTCCTTTGTCTGAAAAAAAAGCTCAAAGTTTTTGGACTTTTCCGATATATATATGTAAACCTCCCCTTAAGTAGCCGACCCCCATCTCCATTGAGTTATGCTGTCAGCATACTGCTCCACTGCAGTAGATGCAAAAAAAATTGCCAAAAATATTCAAAATACAAACTTTTTCTATGTAACCAGTTGTTTTGTTTCAAAGATTTCAGCTTTGTGACTAACTGTAAGCTGTTTAGCTGACAGTTCGTAGCGGTAACACAGCTACAAAGCTGAAATCTTAACAAAACAAGTGGCTACATCTAAAAAGCCGCTGTAATTATCTGTCAGAACCTCATACACGAAGAGAAAGTAGAAATTCTCCCCTGGTCTGCTCGCTACATAAGGCATTTACCGCAAGTAGCGAACACTACCTTACAGGAACTTCGTCGTCATCTACAGCAAGCCTAGAATGACGCCATTGATCACCCCATTCATAGCATGCCTTGCAGAGTTAGACAGTGCATAAACAACCGTAGGAATGTGACATTTTATTGATAAATTGTTGCTGATTGTTTGTTTTTTTTATTCCAATTCTTATGATTTATTACTGAAAAGTAGTAGCTAGATTTACTACTTCAAACTTGCCAAAACTTCAGCTTTATGACTCAGTTCCTTCAAGGTGTTGCAATTTTTTGGCACGAGTTTATATGTTAATTTATGTAAATTAGTTAATTGACCCAAAGGGGTATTAATATTGAAAATACCATTATATAACATCCTTTAATACAATTACTAGTATATACGATCTGTAAAAATTTGTTGTTTACTTTAGAATAATGAGATTTAAATTGTAAAGGGTGGCTTATATTAAATAAAACATTCTCTACTTAAGAAAACCCTAATTTCTTCTAATACGGCTCAATATCAAATTATCAATTGGCCATTTCCGATTATATATAATTAAACATAGATTGATAAAGTGATTGATAAAAATCTAAAAAATATACATTGTGCACATCCACCCGTAATGCGCGTAAGGCGCTGAAATGGGACACTTAAACGGAAGTGGCAATACACCGCTGCAGTAGGTAGTGTATATTCCCCCAGTAATGCTCATTAGTTAAATTATTATATCTGTAGTCAGATTATACTATAAAATATATTGATATACATTTAGTTTGACAAAAAGGAAAGAATGTGAACTCAATTATTGTATGTACAATACTTGTAAATATATGCATTACTCAATCAATGTTTTATATTTTACTAGAATCTTTTTCATTCATATAATCTGTCCAAAAATATATGAAATAATGAAATTAAAATAATAAAAAGCATAACTCGGTGTATTTTTGTAATCTATTTTCCTACTTTATTCTAATTTACTCCATACGTTTGAAAATTCTCGGCAACAGCTCTACTTTATTCCAAGAATAATTAAATGCATATAATTCGCATTTAGGCACCTAAATGTAATAGCAATTTTACCATACTTTGCGCCATCAGTACCAAATACATGCACAGAAGTGTAGAACACCTGATACTAGGCAACTCAATGCTCATCTCGCTATACTTCGAAAAGTATACTGGTTGTATACGTATTAGGGTACAGATCCTAATTTAGTTATATATTAAACATGCATATATTTTTCTATTTTATGAAGAAGTTGGGATATTTAAAAGAATAAAAATGCATTTTTAGTTCAAGCGTATATTTATCTAGTTAGCAGGTACACTTAAGTCAAAAATAGCTGTTATACGATAAAAATATGCATATATAAATATATGTACACGACTCACACACTGCATGACTTTTTATTATCAATCAGTTCATTTACGACTTACTACCTAAAGCTACGCATTACATAATAATATAGTTTATATCATCATTACGTTGCGTGAATGTTGTAAGGGGACAAAAAAATCGTAGAAAGAAAAATCATCATTACTATATTATAAGTAGACAATTAGATAACAAGAGAAAAAAAAATGCATCATGTTACGCCCCTATGTTGCTACTAGCGCGTTATCTATTATATATGACCGTTTTCGTAATCGCATTACAAAAGAAATTAGTGATAATTAAGATTACAAATTAATTAATTACATTGAAGATAATGATAATCAAAATAATAATATTTTTAAGTCTACATATATAGGTAAGTTCCTTTTTTTAAAATTATTTCATTATTTACATACAAAACACACAAATTTTACAAAGAGTAGACTAAAAAGTAACAGTAGTCCTTCGATTTCTATTGAAGAATAAAGAAAAGATAGCATAAATATCCACCTGTGACCATCTTTTTATTTGTTCAAATATGTACGTCTTCTTGTTTTTACATTCTAATCTGGAAGACTTCTGATATAACGTAAGGAAATAAAAAAAATATCACAGCTGTATATTTTGTATTCTAACACTGTAAGTAATAATTCCTTCAGGTTTAAATAAACAGAAATTTTTAATAAATGCAAACAAAGAAAAGATACAGTTAAATTACGATTAATATAATATATAGGATCTTTGCGAAAAAAATATATTACATACTAAAGCAATCATATTTACAAAGTTTACGACAACTCACACGCAATTTTATATTAAATATAACTTTATTATTACATACAAAAATACTGTGATTATTTTGCTTACATCAGCAGAGATTCGAAATCCTAACACTCGCCCGACACAAAAATACATTCGTTCGATATACTTAATCGGCTAACAATAAGAAAAAAGAATATTTTATTACATATATATGTACATAATATTATAATAGTGTGTTGAAACGGTTGAAATAGTAAAATAATAGTGAAATATTTAATAAAAACGTAAATGCTCTTAATTTTAACATTTTTAAGTACCTAACATCTCCACTCCATTCTCCTTGTTTTCCGTGTTAGTTCTCTATATAAAGAAGATGGCACAAGAGAGTTTACGTGAATGATATGTTTCCAGTTCTGTTATTATTATTTTTTTTAATCTTTAATAACCTAACAAGTGTAGAGAAAAATGCTTTTGAATATATTTTATTATTTGTTTATTTTCTAACATTGGATGCCTGCTGTATTTCTATAAACTATCAACTCAAAAAAAGTATCAGTTTTGTGTGTTTATTGTGAAAGGTATCTAAGTGTGAAGCATGAAGGCTGGACTTTAAGTTTTCGTATAATATACCCAGAATGCAATATTTTTTTGTTTTAAGGAGATGTATTGGATGTATGTACAATTGAAGACAAAAGTCTTGACTCAAAATGAAAGAGAAATATTGAAATGCTGAAGAAACTCCAATGATTCTATCTCTATTTATGCGAAACTTGAGTCAAGACTTTTGCCTTTGATAGTACATCCGTCATTGTTTGCCCAAATAATTTTCATTTTTCTTTCAATAGCAAGTATTAATTTGGACAATATTGAAAATGGATAACACATTCGTATGATGGGTAAACAAAAAAGTTGATTTAAAGCAAGCGTAATTCTTCAATGAAGTTAAATTTTACCATTATAAATAAACACGATTTTTATGAGAAGATATTTTTTTTTATAAAAATAAAATATTTGTAGAGCAAAAAAACACTAAGAAATCATCTTCAAGAGGATTTTTCTCTACACTTACTCGACTGCAGACTTTCATCCACGAGTAAACCAGAAATAATTGACAGAAATCTGATCCGAAGTCTTGTACGAAAACGTACAAAATTATACCTCCCAAAATGCTAATATAAAGTATAAATATTATACATCATAGAATACGTACGAAGAAACTCAGTTTTATTATTATTGTTATTATTATTATTATTACTATTTAATAGATAATATTAGAAATAGAAGTAGCATTATTTTGACAATTTCACCATTGTGTTAACTCGTGTCGACAGCACGGGTGCGTATTGTGATGGTAAAGAAATATTTGCAATAATAGTTTGTGATGACGTCGCATAACAAAATTTTAAATAATATTATTTTTCGCATAAAATTAAATGTTCATGTAGCAACAAATATTAATATTAAAACATAGGTATACTATTTTTGCGAATATAAAAATAGATAATACAATTTTATAGTTAATAATACTAGAGTTAATCTTAATCAAATACTTTAACAGTAATTATAATTACAGCTTACATGTTTCGTCCCAAAGGGGTTATCTTCAGAGCTAGACACATGTAAGCTGCAATTATAATTACTATTATAGTAATTGATTGAGATTAATTGTATTATTATTGGCTGTAGTTTCAACTCAATTTGGACAATATTTGGTGTGCCATAATTAAAGAGGCAATCCTAAGTGCAGTTTGACATGCGAGCAACTTTACTCACATAGCATAAACGACAATCTGAAAATGAAAGACATCACAACTCGACCATTGCATTTTTACTGTAAATTTGAAAAACATATGTACATCGTGCGTCTTAACACATCGCGCAGTCTATTTCACCTTATCTCAGTTCGTTATCGCTCCGTGATTATATCAGCCTTTATCTCTAAAATTGAGTATATTTATTGAGTCCCTTCTCGCAGGAAAGAAACTCTGTTACTATATGGAATACAGTTCGCGGCGAATATACGCAGCATGCTTGCTTAAATCAAACTTTTTATTTCATTATTATTTTATATTTTATCTTTCCCTTTGTAATTGGTTTAATGGAATATTGGGGCTGTGTGATAATAAGAGAACTTCTTAAACCTTGTGAAACGTTCCGACTATTTTAATACGTCTTTTTCAACTACTATAAAAATAATTATAAAAAGGAACAGTTTTGTTATATGATGGAAATTAAATTTATTATAATATATTACCTTGCTTATTATTTACTTAAGGCTTTTCACAACATTACGTGGTTATGTCAATTAGAGACAAATTACAAATAAAAACGTCACAACACATTAAAATTTTACTAAAAATAAATTAATTTGTTTAAGTATGTATATAAAAGTTTACATGTATTTGAAATCTATTGCGAGATATCACAAACACACATATTTTTTTTAAAAATATTTTCATGTGTTATTCTTTGAGTAACCATACGAGAATGTCCCTGTTCGAATAGTCGTTTCTATTCATATTAAGTTACACAAAAGTGTAATTAGGATGCCATACGCAAACACTCATGGTTAGTCAAGATATTCACAGCCACCTTCAAACATTTAAATATAGGGCTATAATAGTTAATCTGTTTAACAAAAAGTCGCTCCTATCTCAAAACGTATTAAAGATAGGTACGGGGAATGCCGATATAAAATGATAAGGGATGATATGCACTTCCTAAGTTTTGAATTAAAATACAGGGTGTTCTATTTAAAAAAAAAATGACTTTTCTGCATTCTAGCATATGCCACTTTGTTTCTCAGTTTTGAACACCCTATATGTTAGAATGTGAACTTTACGTGCCGTAACATAGCAAATTTGGAGTCTCTACTTGTAGTATTAATAGAGATATTAATTTCTGAATGAAGCAATGATTATTACTAAAAAAAAAGAACATCGTAAATAACTCAAAAACGGCAAGATGTAGCTATAGGAATAGCTAATAAAAACTGACCTTTTTATGGTTGTAGAATCCAAAAATATAAAAAAATACATCATTTTATTTAAAATAAAAAAGTTGACGTCAATTTCCGGTCAAGCAGGAATGATATTTTATATTTAATGAACCATTTACGTGAAATACTATGACATTGTCTTTCTTTCAAAAATCTATACGTGGGTATTATAATTTTTCAGTCAGTGCTTATATATCTTTATCGTTTAACATTTAAAATTTTCTTCATCAGTACTCAAAAATATTACTTAATGAAATTTGCGTATCTTATTTGCGATATCTCCTAATAGATTTCAAATACATGTAAACTTTTATATACATGCCTACACAAATTAATTTATTTCTACTAAAATTTCAATGTTATTCCTAATTTGTTTTTTAATTGATATAATGTAATGTTGCAAAAAACTTTAAAAAAATAATAACTAAGGTAATATATCACGTTCAATTTACTATTCATTACATAACAAAACTGTTCCTTTTTGTAATTATTTTTAATAAGGTAAAGTCAGGTAAGTGTGTAGTAAAAATTGCATAGTGCGAAGAAAATGTAACACTGTTCACGTAATAAGACATTTTGATTTTTGAATTTGACACATAGAAGTCCGTAATGTATGCTCAGTTGAAAGCCTTCAATAGATTCACCTTTTATAATTATCAACGGTTTACTGGATAAAAAAGAAATTTTAAACACTGTCAATACTACACGCTTACCCAGCAAAATGGGGCAAGTGTGTAATCGTTCCGCATTTTATATATTAATAGCATTATCCTTTAGTTTAGAAGATATTCAAGTTATTACACGTTAGGAGATGCGAACTTTTATTTGTAAAACTAATATGAAGTTTAATACATTAGTATTATAACAAGAGGACGTCCGTATTTCAATTTTAAAAATAAATATAGCCAAACTACACACTTGCCCCGGTTACACACTTACCTGACTTTACCTTAATTGAAAAAAATATATCAAAATAGTCGAAAAGTTTTAAGATTTCAGAAGTTCTTTCATTATCACCCAGCCAATATTCCATTAAACCAATTAAAATGGAAAGATAATTTTACAACGGCTACCAAAAATTATAACCGAGAATTAAATTCTTTTCCCTTAAAATCAATAGAAAATAAAATCGAAATGATTCCAAAGCACACACGCTGCGTATTACAAGTAATTACAGGCAATTATAACGAGGACAAAAATGCATCAATCATCAAAAATGAATCAGTACCTAATAGGGTAACGACAGGTAAGTGTTCTCCTTACGGATTAAAAAATAAATAATAAACTATATATTACCTTACTATAATGATCCGTTCGATACGTATTCACTAACTGCTAAAATATATATATATATTCACTATCTGACTCTATATGTATATATCGTTTCTCTGTTGTTCTCCCCTCCTTACACGTCATCACTCATATATTCATTATTTTAATAGTATAGTATTTAGTATAGTTAATAATTAAAATAAAGAAATAAATACGACAGTATCCTAACTCCAGCCGTGTTTACTGCCTCAGTCTTCTTTGGTTAAAAAAGGTAACGACCACATTCTCCATCTCTCTTTCGCATCATCGTTTAACCATCGACCAACAAAACGTCGAAATAGAATTTGCAAAATCGTCCCTTTGTTGTTTTCAACGAACGGCAGTGCAGCAGTCTTGGTCTCCTTGGAAACTTGACGACGTAGATATACTACTATTGACTACTACTGCTGCTGTTGCTGCGATTGTTGCGTCTCTTCTGATGTCTCCTGTATCTGCACTGTTTCAGCGAACAGCACGAGTCGGCCATCGCCCCCGGATTGTTCTTCTTCGATCTGAGAACTTTGCACATCGCCCTGGTGCATTTCTGTCGTTCGCAGGTCTGTTGGCCTTGCTGAAGAAAAAAAAAAACATATAAAATAAACATCTACATCCACTTTATCAAGCAATAAGGGTGTAAAAACGAAAACTCATTGAAGAAAGGCTTTAATTGGCGAGGATAAACGTATGGAACACAAAAGTACCGAAAAGGAAAGCCTTGCAAATGAAGTGTTAATCGATCGCAAAGTTTTAGGTATTTCTTTATGCTGACCGCTCTAAATAGTCAATTGCAAAAACATAATTAGAAGATAAGTAGGTGTAGGTATAAAGACACCGGTATATTAAAAGGATATTCTTCTGTTATATTGAGGAACACTTAGGGTTCATTTCATTCATTCCATTCATTCAAGTTAGGGTGGGCACTTGATGTCCGGGCACTTGAGCTAGGTGCTCATTCTACCATCCCTATTAATTCTCTTATTTCCACTCAAGCAGCTTGGTGTTCTCTATAAAGCCCAGTATCTCGCCCAGTGGAAACTTGAGGACCTTCGAGGGCTCCAATAGATCTCTCCCGAAGTACTTCTGCCTAAGTACCCTCAGTTCCTCACGTGTGCAGATTACATGTAAACTCGTTTCCTCCTGTAGTTCGCATCTTCTACACCACGGTTCGCTTACACGGCCTGTGTTGTATAGATGCTTTTTCAGAGGACAGTGTCCAGTTACCAAACCCAGTAATGGTTTTAACTTCCTTCTTACTGCGCCTGAGTAGGTTATCAGAGAAACTACCATCCCCATCCCCTATCAGCGTTTTGGTATAGAGTTGACTTTCAGTCGACCTCCATTTCTTTGTACTTTCTTTATGTAACCAGGTCCAGATCTCTCTTCATTGGGGAATCTTTAGTAATCCCACATACGAGCTCTGGACCCATGAAGTGTCTCTTAGAGCTCTCATTGGCTAGTCAGTCGGCTATCACATTGCCCTTTATATCCTCATGTCCCGGCACCCAAATCAGAGACACCGTGTAGTCTCGTGCCAGTGCATTGAGGGATTGTTTGCAGTCCCTAACTAGTTTTGACCTAGTTACGGGGTTCGAGGCTGCCTTAATGACAGCCTGGCTGTCAGTCATTATATTAATTTTCCTCCTCATGTAGCCCCCTTTTGCAATCATTTCTGCACAGGCTGCAAGGGCGAATACCTCTGCCTGGAAGATCGTTGCACACTTAGGGTTATTACAATTTAAAATTAAATTAAATGTTTGGCCTTGTCAACTGTAAACAGAATCTGGGTTGGTGTTTGGAATGTTCCCATCGTCTGCTTGATTGTTTACATCAGACGTTTCAGCAGTGTTTCTACTACCATCATCATCAGTCAATTTCGTCGTTAGCAATGGAAATGTTTCGGATATAAATTGCCTATGTGTTTGTTCTGTGTCATGGAGTGTACACCCTTGGCCTATATAGGGCTCAAGTGGGTACAATCGGATCAATTAGTGAAAGATAAGAGATAGCGTGATAATTACACATTGGTTAATTTCGACTAGCGTAGTTAAGGAAGTGTTCAGGGATAAACTTGATAATGATTGGCAGTGTAGGTGGGATACATTACTTTAAATGGGGGGAGGGAGAAGGAACAGGGAGGGGGATGGATTAGGAAAGTTATCAGTAATGTTACAGGTTTTAGAGAAATGAGAGTTTGTCTTATCAGGTGGTAAAGTTAATTAGGGTGTCGCAGTAATTTTTAAATCATATTTATGTAATATCGGGAGAGTTAATGATTCGCCTTGTGAATGTGGTGGGATAGATACAGCCAGGAATGTTTTATTTCAATGTCCACTCATTGATGAGTGGCGATCGGGTACGCCGGCTAGGGCATTGGCTAAGGGATTAAATTAGCCGCAACGCGAATCAGATATTACATAGCATTTTCCTAATTTATTCTATCATCTGTGTCCGCGTGCTGTACCATTTTTGATTTTTTGGTTTCTTCTCTCTTGTAGATCTTTTATGTCTTCTATTCTTATTCTGAACGATCTGCTTGTTTCACCAATATATGAGCCTCCACATTCACTAGGGAATGTGCATTCACATACACAGGGAACCTTTTAGTTCGTTGCTTTGTGTTGTCCGGTTTCGTCCTAGTAAATGTCGTCTTGTTTTGTTGAAGGTACTTTTCGTTTTTCTAGTATCGTATTCCTTGTCTATCCTTCCGATTTCTTTCTGAGAGGACCTTTGAGTGTGGAATCGTGGCTGTAATCTTGACTTCGTTTTCTTGTCTGGTCGCGTTTGTTCTCGAACTTGGACAACATATCTTCCGAGTATCCATTTCTTCTTTAAATTAGAGTGGGCACCTATAGTCCAGGCGCTTGAGCTAGGTACTCATTGTACCGTCACGATTAAATCTCTTTCTTCCATTCGAACAGCTTGGTGTTCTCTATAAAGCCCAGTATCTTGCCCAGTGGAAATTTGAGAACCTTCGACGGCTCCAATAGAGCCTTCCTGAAATATTTCTGCCCGAGTACTTTCAATTCCTCACATGTGCAGATTACATGTAAACTCTTATAGTTCGCGTCTTCTGTACCACAGTTCGCTTACTCGACCTGTGCTGTGTAGATGCTTTTTCAGGGGGCAGTGTCCAATTACCAGCCCAGTAATGGTTTTAGCTTCTTTCTTGCTGCGTCTGAGTAGGTTATCAGATATTCTAGCATCCCCATCCTCTATCAGCCCTTTAGGATGGAGTTGACCTTCATTTCTTTGAATTTTCTTTATCTAGCCAGGTCCAAATCTCCCTTCTTGCAGAGTCCTTAGTAATCCCAGAATATCCATTTATTCTGATTGTGTCGGTGATGTAAATTTCTTTATATGCGTTAGTTGAATCAGAGCAACTTATTCTTGCTCTATCACCAACTGTATGGAATTGACAAACCATAGTCCTTCTCAGGGCTACCTTGATGACGCAGTAGATCAAAAAACGTCAGATTCAAATAATACAATAGACCATGGAAACAGCTCGAACACCAGTTCATATTAACCACCCAATAAGTAAAAACAGTCGCATGCTTCATCAAATTTGTATCAGGCTTAATCTATGTTTTTTAAAGTTAATCCGCGTTTCATCGCTCCATCATCTTTTATCTGGTAATTGCTATTATAGCGTCATTAATTGACCAAACTTTCCAAATTCCTTGACAATGCCAAATGGTACTACTTTTTCAATAGTACGGGTTTATTTATTTTGTATTTTCACAGGAATGCTTCAAAAATTACTACCACCATTTTACTAGAGTTCTTTTTTTTTGTTTGGATACAAAAAATGCTATTTTCAAAAAAAAAATCGAAAAGGTTTCTTTACCTAAAAACTTATATACTTCATTTTAAAGGTCTGCCTAATTTTTTTATTAAATATTTATATATGTAGTTTTTTTGCGCAATTTTATTAATCGGTATTGCAAAAATAAAACAGAGAACCAACCATACACTATGCTATACTCTTAAAGCATTCTTTTACCATAAACTAATCTAGCGAGAATTGAAATCACAACTCACCTGACATTTGCAAGTGACACACTTATATTCTCCCAACGATTCTATGACCGGATGATATTTCTGCCCATCGTAGTAGGGTATCAGGGGATTGTAAGGATTACGACAACCACCCTTGGCGAGAATTTGCTGGGCGTTCCTCTCCGTGACCGCCTTTTCTTCGCCCAGCACGTCGACCACGGCGTGATGATCTCCGAACATCGTGCCATTCTCCGAATCGCTGTACGTGGTGGCGGACGGGCAATTCTTGCAGCAGACCTTCTCGTCCCCATTCCTGGTGCACTTCACTTGCAGCAGAACGGGATCACAAACGCACAAGGTGCACGTGTCGAAGCCGTTGGGTATCAGAAAGGGATGGAAGGTGGCACCGGGCAGATAAGTCTTCCCCAGCAACGTGCACGTCTTGGGAATGGCCGTCTCGTTCTCTTCCGTGCTAGAATTGGCGCAGGTGTAGCAGCAATCGCCCGGTTTTTGATCTTGCGCCCGCTGGGGCAGCTCACTTCGGGACAGATCATGGTGTCACATTTGACGACGCCGTTCTGGCAGAAACACATCGTGCACGGATCGGAAATCGACGTCCATTGGGCCTCTTCTTTGTAGAAGCGGCGTTCGTAGAAGCAGGCGCCTTGATGTGCACTTCTTCGCGCGGATTCGACGGGTAGTTCTCCATGTTGTGGGGTAAACAATTCTGTGGGATCTTTACCTGAAATTGAGAAATAAAAAGTAATCGTTAACTCGCTTCTCGATTTATCTCACATAATGTCAATGGTGCCACACACACGCTATCCATTAGTTTGGAATGAGGAAAACGTAGTTCCTAGTTTCTTTTTTTTTGTATGTTAACGATACGCAACGGTTACCGTGTAATTACAAATTACGCCGAAGATCCACGCAGAATACCAATTACAAGTCTGAATCTATTCGACTGTAAACAGTCATTAGGTAACGCGTAAAATAGCGAGGTTCGAAGTCAGTAGATTACGTCATATTTATGCATATAATGCAGAGCGGTTTTAAGGATTAATAACTCAGTATTTAATACATTATAGATGTGTGATGAAAGTAAAAAAGGCCTCTATTTTTTCTCATCAGTTTCAAATATTTATTGAAAAAATATGTTACATGGCGACCAGTTCGTGGCAATTCACATCTTCAAGCCAGCTAAAAAAGCATAATTCGTATGATCCAGTTAAAAAAATACACCACTATTATGAATTGTCACGAATCGAAAGTGACATATATTATTTTTTCAATAAATCATTGAAATGGTTTAGATGCCCCCAAAGATAATAAGTGTATTATGTATGAGTTATTAATTGTTAATAAAAGAAACATTTGTACCAAGTTTCAGCCATGTACCTCTTTTGCCAGGACCGTACTAAATAAAAATATAATTTCCATTAAAAAATTGATTTCTTTTGTTAGTATTAATTGGATTCCTTTGAAAAAAATCACAGTTATTATACTTACCAAAGCATAGAATTTCTTTAAGATTTTTCTCACAACAAATTTTCAATTTAAAAGAAGAATTAAAAAGAATTTATATGTCCATTATTATTTAATGTTGCTATTGGTCTACTATTTTTATATTTTTCTGAAAGATAGTCTTAAACTTATTACCAATCTCTAATTATTTTATAATTTTTGGAGTGGTGGGCTATTGTTAAATATAATGTGCTTACGGAAGGAGTTGACAGTAGGTATGATATCAATCTATCCATAAAATTTCACGTGAAAACGTAATTTGAAATAAAAAATCCTATAGAAGATAATGAAGTTGATGACGATCGAATACATTTGCGTGTCCAGTGGCTTCTGTACAATTGTTCAAAATTTGAAATACCCCAGAGACAGTTTGCGTATGGTTTTATACTGATCGTTTGTAGTTTAGTTTACTAAACAACGTAAATTAGTTCCGGTTGTAACCTAAGAGTTTGAAGTTTGTGTTTAAAATGCCGAAAAGAAATTTCAAATTTACGAATGAACTGCAGAAAGATTAACCATTTATAAAAAAAATATGTGGTGATGACAGTAAAGTAAAATTCCAGCAATATTCTTCGCAATTTTCAATTTCATATGAAGGACGGGAAAGTTTTGAAAGACCACTTAAAGTGTACAAAGCACAGGACTAGTGCAATGCGGCTGCAAGGTCCACATGCATTGCAACATTTTTCTGAAAGTGTGACAAGTGTATTATATTTTCACTTTTTCCAGGAACAGCTAAATACTTTTAATAAGACTGTACTGCGCATGGAAAAATGTCAAACAAGTGCTAAAGACATTATTTTGGAACTCGGAAAATTAAAGTCCAATCGTAATCCAGGCGTATCTCATACACAGAATTGTGGGAAAAACAATTTCGGTGGTGCTGATATCTTTGCATGGGTTAGACTTCATCATGTATTGAAGTGGGACAACATTCAACGATCTGCTGAAGTTATAAACGCAACATACGATTCAGATACTCAACAAACAATTACATTGATAGTCTTTTTAAAGAGATGTCATACTCGCAAAGACTTTTCTTACATCAAAAACTGAAGAGGAGAATTCAATGACAACTCAAATCGAATGGGTTCAATTATTTCAACGTTTTGAACAGCAACAACCTAATGTACCTAATTTGGTAAAAGTTATTGAATACATTTTGAGTCGGCCAGGAACTTCCACATTTGTGAAGCGTATTTTTTTTTCAATTATGAAATATATCTGATCGTATCACCGAAGCTGCATGCAGGAGTCTACGGTATAGGCGCTAGTGTAAACTGAACTTCAGCATGACATGCAATTTTTTTTAAAAAAATTAAAAATAATAAGAAATTGTTGTTCTCTGTGGCAGCATATATTCTGAGTACCTCACCTTCTTTAATAATCAAAATTGTAATTAAATTTATTTTAAAACAAAAACTATATACTTTTCGGTATTTAATGTTATTATTTATTTAAATTCAATTATTTATACTGCGAGCACCAAAAAATCTGAAACTGAAAATAAAATCTGACGTGTTTTTGGATTTTTCAAAATCAATTATTCCATATTTATCGAATTTGTTTTTTATTTTTTGCTCACACTGGACATGAATGAGAATTGAGATAAACATCCCAGTAATTTTTCATAGGTTTGTAGGTATGTCCCTGTTTAGAGCTTTATAATTGAAGATACGAGTGGATGAAGGTGTTATGCTACAAAATCAAACTTTTTCAGAAATTAAGTTTTTTTTTTTTTTGTAATTTCTCTCAAAAGTAGTATAACATAACCCCTTCATACATTCACAAGACTCGTGTGTTCTTGAATTTCTAGAATTTTCGATGGTGCTATGTGAAAGATGGGCACAAAACACCTTGATTCATGCAAAAAAGACAGTTTTTAAAATGCGACATAGCACCTCATCCACTCGTATCTTCAATTATGGTAGGCCTAGGTATGATGAACGAAACATTTTTGAATTGGAATTTAATTTATCGTCTCGCTTTCGATTTTCTCGAAAATCTGGTAGGCCTTTGCACCTAAGTCAAAACTGTTTTCGTTTCAGGTAAAGTAACTCTCCATTATAACGGTATGCAAATTTTCGGTCTTTGGCCTACTTTGATAAAATCCATTGTCTTTCAATTTCGTTTCAGGTAAAGTACTTTTTCACGTTCACAATACGCCAATATGTTACTAAGAAAAAATACTTAAAGCAAAAAGTTATACTTAGAGTTATGCCAATTTTCATACTGCTTGACCTACTTTGATAATCATGATTAATTTTTCCGCCTATTATAACTCTATCATTATTATCAAAGTAGATCGATCAATATAAAAATTTGCATAACTCTATAACTTAAAAACGCTGATGAAACAAAACACTTCTGTAAAAAAAAAAAAAACATTATAGTAAAATCCTCACCTGTTTAAGAGTAGCATTCAGCAAAGTATTCCTCGTATATTTATCCTTGACCTTGACGAAAACGACGCCACTCTCCAAACGGATCAACTCGTCCTTGGTCAACGGATCCACAGGACTGCCTTCCACCTGATTGCCTTTGAACTCGTCTAAGATCCTGGTAACGTACGGAGCATCTGGTGCACTCATCGGCAAGAACTTTAACGACAACTCCAGCAACATCTCACTATTCCCCAACCCAGTTAGCGTGACGTCGTAATGAATATGACAGTCGCTATCCACGCTGAACCAACCCATTCCCACCGCTGATGTAGGCAGACTCCTGTCTTCACGCTTTAACAGAACGGGTGACGACACGTCTCTTGCGTCTGCAACTAATCTTGGGGTAAGCCTCCCTTTGATTAAAGTGTCATCTATGTTCGTAGCGACATTAACTGCTAGGTCACCAGAGTAGAGTGGTTCCAACACTTTTGGGCTTAACCTATCGATGGTATCGTTAGCCCAATCCCCCAAAGCGGACGGCGCCAATTCTTGCAGAACAGTCTTCTTCTTATTCCCGGCATCAATTAGTGTTATTGATACCGGTTTGTCTTCCGCGTGCAAGTCTTCAATTTGGACGTTATACACTAAAGACCCTTCGTTGTTCAAGAAGAACCATGCTAGGCCTGATGTGCCGTACTTGTTCACATCCTTATCCGTCCCATATGAAGACAAAGGGGTTTGGAATAGTTCGCAAGTCGCTTTAGTCATCACGGTGCCAGATAATTTTAGCGTATGTTGTTTGCTGATCGAAGATACCGATAGCACTAATCTGCCTCTAGTTAGAAGGCGCAAATTCGATTGGGATATGGGGGAACTTATCTCGACAACGTTCAGTTCCAAAGCGGGTTTTGCGACGTAAACTTTTTCTGTTAAAATCACTTTCTTATCTTCAAGGGCGAGCGTCACATTAACAGGAACGTCCAATATTTCCTCGGGCAGAAAGATCCCGTTAAACACAACAGCCAAATGGATAGACGGTGATATTACAGTAGATATCGAGACGATAGCAGTACCACCAGATCCGGACATTATATCCATATTACTACCGGGTGACGGCTCCAACAATGAACTAAACAATTCCGTGCCTAACGCAACGTATTTGGTCAATTGCCCGCTCAAAGTGAATTCACTTTGTTCTTTGTTACCCCAGCCCAACACCACGTACAATCTCTCTTCCTTCAAGAGTCGTCTGTATTCCCTTGGGAGACGTTTCCAAACTCCACAAACTTTCCTCGTTGCGTTCTGGTAGACGCTATTCACTAATCCACCAACGTCTGATAAGATGTGCTCTTCCAGTATGGTGCCTGTGGGGTTTACGAACTGCAAAGTCCTTGGTCTGGCCGCTTTATCAGAGATGTAAAAGGAGTAGTACAGGTTTTTTCGTTGGAAGGTGAATCGTCCTGTTGCGATCACGTTGTTTTTGTTGTCGTTTGGGATTAGTTCATCGATTGTCATTGCGCAGTACCAATGATGATCTGTCCGTTAGGAGGGCCGCGTAATCTGGAAAAGTATTTTGTATTAAGTACCATATTTGTAGTATATAATCGTAATATTAATGCATTTTATGATTAATATGAATGTATATAGGGTAGCCTTCGAGGTATCCGAGATACTTCGTTCAAATGTGAATTACTTACTAATTTTAAGCTAAAATGATTTTATTCACTTTTTTCCGCATTCCTAACGGTTCTTGATAATTCAAGTTGTTGTTTGTAGTTCACAGGTCTTATGGATGCTGGTACATTTTGTTTGTATCTTACTTGATCACAACAAGAGCTTTTGACACAGTTAGATGCTCATTTGTTTCTGAAAAGTTGAACAAATTAAGTATTCGTGGTATTCTAAATCAATGGATTGTCTCTTTTGTGAGTGACAGAAAAATTATTGTAAAACATAACAATCTGAAGTCTGAATCGTATACTCTCAATGTAGATACACCACAAGGTAGCGTAATGGGACCTTTGATTTTTTTTTTTGTTATTTATGATTTAAACGAATTTGAACGCATATTTGAATAACATCTAGATGTTGAGATGTATTTAGAGTCGATGTGGGAGTTTGCTTTTCTTGCGGCTATTGCGTCGCTATGCCATTTTATATTCGTATTGTTTCTTAAATTTATATTTACTTCTTCTTATTATTATTACTATACCGGGTGTCCACACTTAAGTGTGCACTATTGATAACTTTGTTATCTTTGGAGGTACAGAATCGGTCAAATGGACAAAATAGTACTATTTTTTATGGCGGTCGCAATTGTGAAAACAGAAAAACAATTGAGCGTCGCGTTCTCTAGATATTCGTCCAAAATTATTTTTTTTAATGGAACGCCCTGTATATTTTTTTGCAATTTAAAAGAAAATCCTAAACTGGACAAAAAAGTCTTACTACACTATTACAAAAAAATGTCAAATAAAGTAGTTACTGAGAAATCTTTATCTTTGCTTTGTTGGCATGAAATTGATATACCTATGGAAAATTAAAGCGTTACATTCATTAAAGCGTTTAATTTAATAACAAATAAAAATAAATACAAAAATAGTCAAGAAAATTACTCAAATTAAATGTTCAAAACACCTCCCTTCCATTTCAATACATTTCATCTATCTTCTGTTGGAACATTACGAGTAGCTCCTAAAATTGTCCTACACGTCGATGTCGTCAATGATGTTGGAAATTCTTTCCTGAAGGCTCATCCACATGTTGTATATAACTATGTTTGTACACTTGATTTTTTACTGCTGCCCACAAGAAGAAATCTAATGGCGTCATGTCAGTGACCCACGCGGAACACTGAATAGACCATTTGTGCCAATCCATCTATTTCCAAATAATCTTTCTAATAAATTCACTTGTGTCACACGGTATTATGTGCGGGCGCTCCATCTTGTTGAAAGTAAATAATCTGTCTGTCTACCAAATTTAAATTCATCCAGAAAATTTTCTAAAATTTCTGTCAATAATGCCACATATCTTTCTCCTGTTAAAGAACCCCGATAGAAAAATGGCCCAACTCCAACATATCACACTATTCCAAATGAGTAAATGCCATTGTTACGGTTGAAAAAATTATAGAAACAGTACTTTTTCCGCACAGTAACTTTAACAACAACAAATATAAATAATTTGACAGCTACTAAACAATGTGACGCTTTAATTTTCCATATGTATATCGATTTCATGCCAACAAAGCAAAGATAAAGATTTCTCAATAACTATTTTATTTGATATTTTTTTATAATAGTGTACTAAGACTTTTTTGTTCAGTTTGGAATTTTCTTTTAAATTGCAAAAAACTATATAAGGCGTTCCATTAAAAAAATAATTTTGGACGAATATCTAGAGAACGCGACGCTCAATTGTTTTTCTGTTTTCACAATTGTAACCGCCATAAAAAATACTACTACTTTGTCCATTTGATCGATTCTGTACCTCCAAAGATAACAAAGTTATCAATAGCGCACACTTAAGTGTGGACACCCGGTATATTAAATATTATTGACAACGTCTATGTCACATGCTTGTGATTATTTGGCATTAGAAATTTTCATGTTTTATTATACAATTAAATACACTCTAGCAGCGCATTTTCATTTCGAAGATATTTTCCTTTTTGTTAGGAAAAAATCAGAAGTAATGAAGTTTCCTTGTAGTTTTACTTTGAAACAAGTAAAACTTCTGTGGAAATTATCACTACTTTAGAAACTTTACTTGTGAATATTCCAGACTGCATGAAAAAATCATTGAAAGTTAGCCAAATTTCGAAATTTTGCGAATGAATGAATATTCCAGGTTACATGAAAAAACCTTCGAAAAATTACTTATAGTTAGAAATACTACTATTGAAAGTTTTTTTACTTTACAGTTTTAGGGGCACAAAACTGTCCCAAAATCGTATAGGAATTTGACCAAAACTTTCTTAGTGTGCCTTTTTGGTAATTTCAGTATTTAATTTAATTTATTTTATAATTCTTTAACTATCTACTAGCTTAGGAATTCAAATAACAGATGTCTTATCAAATAATAATACATTATACTAGTGGTTACTCGATTTTGATTGCTATTTTCAGTTCGAATTTGTAAGACCATTCTTTAAGAGCATATCTATTGTATTATCTTTACACTTTATGTTTTTACTTTCATTCCTATTGATTATATTTTAGCTGCTGTGGTAACTAATTATTCATATTAGAATCTAATACGAATTTTAACTTCAATATTGAATATGGTGGAGGTGCTGGAAGAAACAGAGAAACATCGCAAAACCGCAGAAATGACATCAAAATATTAACAAAACCGCTGACAAATCACTTTCGTTTCTATTTCTAGCAAACGTGAATCTACGGCTGTACGGAGTTTCAAAGATCACACACTTCTTTTTAAGACAATAATGAGACTTACATTTGGTGCTCTTTTCTTCTCCTTCTCCCAATTCCGGCGGTATGACGTCGTGTATAACATCTGGATCTGTAAAAAGCAAAAAGAATAAAAAAAAAACGATGAGTTTAAGTAAGTTAAGCGGTATGGGTGGTAAAAAAAGAAGTTCACGCGACGTGCAGACTCCGAAAAGGAAACCAGGAACTCACGTTCGCAGAGAGAGTTAGAGAAAGAGAGAAAGACGTATAATAAACACAACGTTGTGTAATCGCTGCAACTGTTCACGTTCTGTTTAAATATCGCGTAATAGCGACACAATATTAAGTAAATCGTAAATATAAATTAATTTAAGTTGCGATACGAGAACGCAAATAAACAATGATTATAATTTGACGTTTTCTGACAATGCGTAGTATGAAAGAATCGCAAAAATGTTATCTGATTACGAAGAAAAACACACAGCTGCTCGTTGCTCATTCTATTATTCGCAATTAATTCAGTGATAGTGATTATTTTCTTAAAATTAGATTGAAAAATTGGTGAAAGATGATTTATTAAGTGGTGTAAATCCCGGTTAGTACTTAGGAATTACGTTTTCATGGCGAGTTCTGTCGAAAGATTAAAACGCGTAAGAAATAATCAAAACTTGATAGTGTACATAAGAAAGAAATAATGTTTCTTTCTAGTGTTTTTCTTCGTAAGCAATTAGTAATTTGAATTTAAAATACCCTATAATTTAGCAATTATTTTCTTAGTCCTCAGAACTAATTATTTTATTTACGTACATATGTAGATGCATAGGAATTTCCTCATACACTAAATAAGAGTGAAACAATCTCAACTGCAGATTTTATAAGCATTTAGTTTCGTCAGTAAATTTCATAGGCCTTCTCAGTACAAACAAAAAAATATCTTTCGTGGGATTTAAGACAATATTTTACTTGAAGATTTTTCGTAGTTATATACGAGTTTATCCTAGTTATATTGCCACAAAATCCATAATATTCTAACACAGTTTTAGGATTAATATACAGGCTGTGCCATGACGTGACTGCCAGCGTTTAAGGATGTGTTGGTGAAGCAATTTTGGGACAAAAATGTTAAATGAACACATGCCCAAAACTCTTTCGTAACTTGAAGTTTTAGGTCTCCCATACTTAATACGGATTTATACATAATGCCTTCAGTACCACTCCTCTTAGCTTGTATAATATCCAATCTACGTATATTGTTAGCGTTACATGTTGTGTATAAAAAACATCCGTAATCTACAAGAGATCTTATATATGTTTTTCAATACTGAGAAATCGGCACCGCATTTAACTCTTGACACCATTCTCAATAAGTTTAGCATTTTGTAGCATTTGCCAACCATATCGTTTATATGTAGATTGAATTTTCATTTATGGTCAATATGTAAACCGAGATATTTGGTACTATTGACAATGGGAAAGGATGCCATCAAATGATATACTGATGGCTCCAAAACGGCAGAAGGAACTGGAATAGGAATATATGGGCTTAGAACTACATATTCCGAAAGCTTGGGAAAATACCCAAGTATATTTCAGGCGAAAATACACGGTATTGGAAGATGTGTTCAGTTCATTATGGATAGGAACTATCGGAAGCAGGAGATTATCATCGTGTCTGATAGTCAAGCAGCCATCAAGGTGCAGAACTCATATGAAATCAGCTCCAAGATGGTCTGGGAATGCCTAGGGAAACTAAATGAGCTAGGCAAAAGATATAAAGTAACCCTCCTGTGGGTTCAGGGTCACACAGGAGTAGAAGGAAACGAAATAAAGGATAACCTCGTAAAAAGGGGCTGGAATGCCTTTCGTAGGGCCTAAACCCTTTTACGGGTTAAGTAGCAGTACAATACTGAAGAAACTAAAAATGGAAATGGAGCAGAGAAAATCCAGTTACTGGGAAAATCTCCAGGGAATGAGGCAAAGTAAATTCTTCTGGGAACTTTTAACCAGAAAGATGTTTACAGAATGCATCAACCTGAGTAAGAACAATGTTCGCATATTAACAGGAATACTTCAGCCATTGTAGACTGAAAAGGACACCTGAGTAAGCTTGGATCGGAAAAAGATCCTGAATGCAGATTTTGTGGAGAACAGGATTGAAACATCCATCCACCTCCTCTCAAACTGCGTAGCACTGTGCAACTCGAAGGCATTGTGCACACTGGGAGCATGTGAAATCGAAGAGGGAGACTTACCTAGACTGGGGCCCTCTGACATCCTACATTTTCTAAAAGGATTGGAAGGCCAGCTGTAAGACAGCAAGAATAGGGGACACAATAGATCTTTTAGGTCGCAGTGTAACACCACCCTTCTATGTACATACATACATGGGAAAGGATATGTTAAAAAATTATCGCGCATACTTAAGCCACCAACATGAAGAAAAATTAATTCAACTTTGTCCTTTGGATTCATCTTAGCAATTGAATCGAAACGTTATTTTTATACACAGTCAAATACGCACAACAGCTTGCGAATGACACAATGACAGTTCCTTTCAAACAACACTTTTTTTTTTGGTTTAATTTCCAAGGCCTGCTATTTCTATGTTAGCCTATTTTATTTCCTGCCGATTATTTTAGTTGCTTTTGCTGATTGTTCTAAAACTGCTACCCCAACAAAAAAATGTATAACATTTTTTATTGAGAATTATGTTTAAAGAATACAGTGTTGCCATTTACAAAAACACCTTTCTACTAACTACTGGGATATCTGGCAGCACTAGAATGAAGTTATTTGTCAAGTTTTCTTAGTTAAGTAATTTTTTACAATATTGCTTTTGGATGTACTACGCTACCTCTTTAAATAAGAAAGTTGGCTTATGTCAGATTTTAAAAAAATTGCTACTTCAACAAAAAAAATGTATAAATTTTTTTATTGAGTTATTATTATGTTAAAAAAAATACAAAGTTGCCATTTACAAAAACACCTTTTTAGTAGACCGGGATATTTAGCTACACTGCAATGAAAATTATTTATTAATTTTTCTTAGTTGAGTAATTCTCTATAATATTGCTTTTGAAAGTACTAGCACTAGCCTACCTCTTCAAATAAGTATTTGTTGACATGCTAATCGCAAATGACTTAATGTATGTCATTTATAATCTTAATAATTTTTAGTTATTGTTATAGATTAAACACAAAATGTCATTTACTAGAGGAAGGTATGTTATTTTAGCGACATATTTTCGAAATGATTAAGGAGGTGGTGATGGACAGTGAAAATACTCAGTAATGCTTTAGAATATATAAAAATAAATTAATAACCTGGGAGTATTTGTTATATAGTGCTTTCTTCTTAGTTAAGTAATTCTTTACAATATTGCTTTTGGAAGTACTAGCCTACCTCTTCAAATAAGAAAGTTAGCCTATGTCGGGTTTAAAAAAAAAAAAACTGCTCTGTATATAAAGAATACTAATAAAAGGTTTATGTCATAACAGTTATTTTCCATATAATATTAAGTATTAGCACTACCTTTACAAGAACGTTTGAAGAGAAATTCGCCGCATTTAACGGTCGGCAGATTTTGTGTCTATACGTCCAGAGATTCGAGACAGGAGACATTCGCAATTATTGTGTAAACGCACAACTTGCGTCAGTGTTACCCGGTAAATATAAGTACATATACATACATACTATACATGTATAGGTCGCCTTTTCTCCTTATCTCACACATTTCACCTCTCCGTCTCAAACTATAGTCTTGTTTGTGTGCATATATGTGTTGATGAATGTTAAAACTCGAGACGGCAGACAGGCGCCTGAAAGGTGAGATAGAACGGGCGGGCCATCGCGCCTCGGATATTTTCTCGTGCTCAACTAGCTCTCTATATACTGTGCCGGCATCCCGTCGTCGAAAAACGCCGAATTCCGGCACGACCCCGATGCTGATAACGTCCGAAATCGGACGATTTCGGGGTCGGGCGTCCACGGGAGAAGATTCTAAAGCCCGGAGCGCTTCCCGGCACGAATTCCGGACTCGTACAGAAACAGACGGCGCCTCCATACCTTATATGTGTGTAGGAGCGCGCCTTAGTAAGTAAGCAAGGGAACAATTCGTGTCGGGCGATTTCGCGGAGAGAGACTCTCGTTGCGTGGAAACTTTCTATTCGGTGTCTGTCTGGCCGGGTCGACACGGCAAATCGCATACGATGAATGCAATCGGCGAGAGTTTGAATTATTACATTATACGTATACAGGGTGTCCCATCGAACTGGGTCATTAGATTTTTTTGAACTTCTAGTAGGAATTTGATTTTGAAACTTGCAGTGTAGTCATGGCCCACTTTGGTTTATTTAAGGAAAGTATTTTCAACTTTATAGCACTTTCGGTATACAGGGTGTTGATATCAACTTTCTTATTTTAAATGGAATGGTACAATTTTTATCGATACAATGAATGTATCGAGTCATTTGCAATTAGTTTACATGAGGTTCCCTATCCCTAAACTCAACCGTTTTTGAGATATTTGCAATTTTGTTGATTTTTTGACATTTGCACTGTTTCAAGTAAAATTACATATATAGCTGATAAGGTATCAGATATTTAGTGGTTCTACTAATGTCGATGTAAGTACAAAGACGTAGGTAGAGAGTTTTATGGCAATAATGACCATAATATCAATCGATGTAGAATTTTACGCTGCATTCAGTGCTGTAGTAAAAAATACCATGTTCCATTTGAAAGAAGAAAGTTTTGTTAGCTTAAAGGTATGCACATTGGAGCCGCGTTTTTGAACACCCTGTATGTGATTCAGTAATTATTGCTATAACACGTTGTAGCTACGTCCTTGTATTTACATCGACTTTAGTAGAACCACTAAATATCTGCTATCTCATAAAATATTTGATTTTATTTAAAACAGTGCAAATGTAAAAACATCCACGAAAATGAAAATATCTCAAAAACGGTCGAGTTTAGGGATAGGGAACCTTCATATAAACTAGTTCGCAAATTCATTAGACCGATAAAAATTATACCATTCAATTTAAAATAAGAAAGTTGATATCAACACCCTGTATACCGAAAGTGCTATAAAGTTGAAAATATTTTCCTTAAATAAGTGACAGTAGGCCATGACTACACTGCAAGTTTCAAAATCAAATTTCCATTAGAAGTTCAAAAAAATCTAATGTCCCATTTCGGTGGGACACCCTGTATACAATCATTATGCGAGGTAAGTGATTTAGGCAATGTTGGGGGACGTGAAAAGCGGGTAAAAAAGAAAATCAGTTGTGAGGAGAACATTGTATTTGTATTTATTCAAATAATTTTAATAATTATATCTGCACTGAGAGAAATGAAGTCATTTCTCTGACTTAAAATAAGCAATTATCATGTGTTAAAGCTTCGATATTTAAAACAACTAGATTGGAATTTTAACAAAAATCTAAAACAATGAAAGAAATCATTGTTCATATGAAATAATTGATTAAAAAATTGGTCCAAAGAACAAGTTTATCAACTCAATAAAAAGATTTCATTAAATAACGACGAAGATCATTGAGTAATAAATCGTTCGTTGTATTAATGAAACCAAAATCATTGAAACTGAAATGCTAGCTTGTTTGGCTCAATGAAATATATTATTGTTGTAACGAACACCAGTTTCGTTTTACTAACTTTATTTGGTTTACTGAATGACCGTGAGTAGTTATTAATTTTATATGTAAACTCCAGTAGAAAAATGAAGAAAGGCATCAATACAATGAACAGTATTTGTTGACATGCTAATAGCAAATGACTTAATGTATGTTATTTATAATCCTAATAAATTTTAGTTATTGTTATAGATTAAACTTAAAATGCCTTATACTAGAGGAAGGTATGTTTATTTTAGCGGCATATTTTCGAAATGATTAAGGAGGTGGTGATGGACAGTGAAAATACTGAGTAATGCTTTAGAATGTATAAAAATAAATTAATAACCTGAGTGTATTTGTTATATAGTGCTTTGCAAAACGTTTATTACCCTTTTTTTGCGTGAGAGATGGGGAGAATGCACGTATACTTACGTACTGCTGTGGCCTGGCACCCCGGTTTTCGTAAATTCAGTGTTCCGATTTGCCTTTATCAATGTTTCGGGAAAATTTTCTCAGATATTTTATTTTGTATAAGAGTTAATTATTGATTTGATTGTTTAATTTATTTATTTGAATGTTCAGTTTGTTTAAATTAATTTCATTTTTTAATTTGTTAGCATTTGCTCATGTAGCTCATGTCCTTCTCAGAAGTTTTCTTCTTCTATGATCTTTGTGCGTTAGGCGTAGCGCACGCAGCTGTAGAATTTTATATGTACACGATTGTTTAACCATGTGAGGCTCAGTTCCTTGACAAGATGCCGTGTAAATTAGATGTAAATTTATATTGTTAGCTGCCATTTTGGTATTTCATTTTTACTTAAAGATTTGTTTCGTTAATTTTGATTTATTTCATCCATCAAGGAACTCGCTATTTGATAATTGGTATTATATTCTTGTGTACCTACACAATTTAGATATAGGATCATTTATTATTTCGTGCAGGAGGATAGCGATTTTAAATTTAAAGAGTTAATTTTTGTTGGTTTTTTAAGTTTGCTGATTTGTATTTTATTGTTAATCACCTCGGGCTGGGTGAATAGAAGCATTATGCTTGTATGTTACTTTCCATTTATGTAAATTCACTTGAATTGTCCACGTTCAATTTAGGTTGTTTAATTTTGAAACCACGTGGATTGATTTGTTATAAAAAAGGAATATCTTCCTGAGCTATTTTACTTTTTTGCTTTGTTAAAGGATTTAGCATTGTCCTTTTGTAAATTAGATTCGAGCAGTTTTGTTGATTTAAGCCAGGACTCTCAGTCCAGGGTTTTCTGCATGATTTGTAACTAAATGTTTTTTTTTCTTTTTTTTATAATAAATTTTCTGATTGTTATTTAACTTCATTCTAAATTCTGTTTTTTTATTTTCGATTAAACCTAAAATTTTTGGAGTAATTAAAGAAAGTCAGTTTTCTTTCACCTACTTTTCCTTTTCGTTGAGCTAGTTAATTTAATTTTTCCTTTTTATTAATTTTTGCATTTTCTTTTGTACCTTCAGTACCCAGCAGTACGTGTAATTTTGGTCCACTACCCCGCCAATATTAGTGTATATTAAGTTGGATAGGCACCATCAAACAAAAACCTCCACGCTGCTGCGTTTTATTAGCTAACTTCATTCGGAACAATGGATGTAAATATTGATATGGACTTTGCGGAAAGTAGAATAAGATCACGGCAGTCTTATTCGATCTCACGGTATTATCCTTGGACTAATGAAAATGATTTTTTTATAATAATAAAAACGAATTTATTTCATTAATGAATTTTGTTAATGCTTATTCAACGATTGTAAGTAATATTTTATCATAACAATGACACATTTCGTTCTGTTAACGAAAATTCACTCAATAAATACTAATCGATGTAGAATCTTGCACTGCATCCGATGCTGCACTGAAAAATAAAAAAAAAAAAACAGGTTCCATTTGAAAAAAGTTTTTTTTTAATGAAAGATATCCATATTGGACATGAGTTCCTCAACACTCTGTATAGTATATCGCAGTTACCGCCGTCGCAGTCATTACCTACGACCGTGTACTTGCACCCATTTCAGTAGAATACCTTAATGTTTAGTAGCCTATAAGGTATTTAATTTTATTAGAAAGAGTGCAAATGTCAAAATTTTGACAAAATATCAAATATCTCAAAAACTATTAGCTTTAGGAATAGGAAACGTTAATACAAACTCATCACAAATGATGCGAGCAATACACTAGATCCATAAAAATTGCACCATTCTGTTTAAAATAAAAAAGTTGATATCGACGCCCTGTATACCAAAAGTACTATTGGGTTGAAAATATATTTTCCTTAAATAGATCATAGTCGGCCATGATTACTCTGCAAGTTTCAAAATCAAACTTTAACTACTCCGTTCGGCGGGACACCTGTATATAAGAAATTATATTTCATTGTTTACAGTTTGATGGAAGAGAAAAGTTCCTGGGTCATTAAAGGAAATGATCAAAATTAATAAAAGTAGGTAAGGTAAAGTCAGGTAAGTGTGTAGTAAAAATTGCATAGTGTGAAGAAAATGTAATACTGTTCACATAAGAAGACATTTTGATAAATTTTACACATAGAAGTACGTAACATATGCCCAGTTGTAAGTCTTCAATAGATACATCTTTTATAATTATCAACGGTTTACTAGAAAAAAAATAAATTTTAAACACTATCAATACTACACACTTACCCAGCAAAATGGGGCAAGTGTGTAATCGTTCCGCATTTTATATATGAATAGCATTATCCTTCAGTTCGGCCAAGAGTGTAATACTAAACTGATGCCTTTTTAATAAGGTATAATAAATTTACAAGATATCTAAGTTATTATACGTTAGGAGATGCGAACTTTTGTTTGTAAAACTAGTATGAAGTTTAGTACATTAGTATTATGACAAGAGGACGTCCGTATTTCAATTTTAAAAATAAATATAGCCAAACTACACACTTGCCTCGGTTACACACTTACCTGACTTTACCTTACTGTTTTTTTTTTCTATTTCGATGTTGTAATGAAGCAATTTCGCAATCGGAAACAGCGCTATATAATGAAAATGTGGAAACGCTCGCATATGTCGCAATGACGTCCCCTAGTAACCGCTGGCCGCCCTTGAGGGTATTTTTTTTGGGAAACAGAAGACGATCGGCACGGCGCGTCGCCGTGAAAAAAATAGACGCGCGACCCGCAGACAGCCGGTGACACCGCGCGTGAATTATATTAGCCGTTATCGGGGCGCATCGGTATTCCGGCTCGAATTCGTCGTTCTCGGAAACCAGATGCGCCTCTCGTAAAGAATTCTCGACACCGATACGTGATAGGTGCCGAGAGTGTACCAACACTCTTGCGCGCCTCTGTGAAGATAAATAAAAAGGCGATATTGTTTCGCGACCGAAATCTATAGCCGGCGATCGAACGAGGCGTGGAGTGGTTTTGTTTTACATATAATGCGTTTATCGCGCTGTACAATGCAGTAATAATCTGCCAAGAATGAACAGTTAAGGCTGGAAACTCCTTGAAACATATTATTTTGCAACGCACTATTAAATTTGGGTAGGTAATAATTTTTTTTTTGTACGTAATATTTGAAAATAACATTCTGAAACTTTTAACGACTTGTTATTTCACTCATCGAATATGGAGTTTCAACAAGTATCTCCCTCATCTATTAATCTAATAAAAAATGTTTCTCCTTGAAAGAATTCTTTTAATTTGTTTCATGATGATAAGTTTCAAATAAAACATGGCCTTCATTGGAAACAAATTTAGAAACAAAGAAATCGCAATTCTATACCCAATCATTAAAATCCAGGATTGGATATATTACGTTTTCTTTGCTTTGAATCCACTAATCTAGAATTTACAATAGCCTATTTTTCGCTTATGGTAAAACAAAAATGATGAAAAATATTTTATTACCTACGTAAAAAATATAAAAAATATATTTCTAGTTAATTTATTTTAAAGTGTAGTTTGTTGTTTGCTATAGGGGAAGGTAGGGCAAGATGGGGCCACGAAGCATGATGGGGACATCGTCTTATCTACAAAACGGCAGTAAGCATCTGTCAAATAATAGCAGTCCTAATATTGACAAGTGCTGTTTTATGTTTGTTGTAATGTAGGAAACTTTACTAGTCGTAATAACACAGTTATTGCTGTTTGTGCATGAACTTTGCAATTTTCCGAATTTCGTTGTTATTTTGATGGCGAGTTCAACGGCCAGTATCGGAAGCATAAGTAAATTATTTACAACTACACTTTTTTGTGCTTATTAATTGACATGTATTGCATATATTTTCTATAGTGCGTTATTTGTTTATTTCAAATATTTAATATGTTATTATAACATAACCAGAAAATGTCCCAAAGAGGCGAGATGGGGCTATTGGTATGGGGCAACATGGGCACATCATTATCTCATTCTTCAGTCTGGTCCGTTATGCCTGGACATGCCATTATGCTTTCTCGAAGACATAATGCCTATTTCTCATGTTAGGAATAAAGTACAGGTTCAATCAAAGCGTAATAAGGGAAAGACAACAATCCTTACAAGCACTACGTATAAAAATCTGCTAGAAGAAAATAGAAGTCTGGAGAATCCCTAAGGCAACTAGAAGTGCTGAGGGAGAGTTAAAGGAAAAAAAAAGACAAAGAAGAAAACATAAGAGATCAAGAATCTGAATTTTGTAAGGAAAGCGAAGAGATAGATTTTTAGAAAACGTCAAGGAAATAATCAAGTTCTTCTGTTGAGGAAGATGACGCTCAAACTTAATATTGTAAGGGGAAGTATTGATACAATGTCATGGATGGCGAGGTTGGGTACATGGAGGCTATTGTTTTAATTGTGAAGATTAAGTTTAATATTCTTATCGTTATTGTATTTTTTTTATTTTAAGTAGTTTCGCTCTAAAGAGTTTAAGCTTTGTTCATGCATGTTTTTAAGAATATTTTAAGAATCTATTTTTTTTACCTATTGCCTAGATTTATGGTACGGCCCATTCTTAACTCACCTGGAACCCCATCTTGCCCCCATGGTGGGGCGAAATGGTGTATTTACATATTTCTTTTCAAAATTTTCTCACAACATCAAGAGTACCCATCGAAAAATTGTAAATTCATCCATCAGCAGATAAATGTTTAAAGATTACAACAAGCGTACTTAGAACCTTGTATATCAATTTGCAATCCTGATGCAGTGTTCTAAAGCTTAATCTTCCCATCTTGCCTCACCTTCCCCTATGTGTTAATACGTCCTATACAATTTTATTTAATTTTACAATTCCATTTCTAATATTTTACTACATGATTAAATTTGTGTGTTTATAATAATTGTAAGTATAAAAATCTTTTACCTCCTTTTTTACGTATAATTTCTTAATTTATTTAATTATTAATTTGTACAATAATTCACACAATTTTAACCAGTTTATTTAGTATAGCTTCAGTCTAAATTATACAATGTTAATTTCTTGTTGGGTCTTCAGCTGACTCTGTGGATGTCCATAGTTGGATGAAACGGTTGTCGTCATAAAAGAATTTGTGAGAAATTGGACCATTTACTTTCATTTCCCTATTACTGTTTACTCACACAGAGTCAAAAACCATGGATTATAACCATGGATAATTTGTCATATTTGGCGAATACCTGCAATTCTAATCTCTCAGTTCAGACGGCATCCGAAAGTGTTAAAAATTTTACAAAATGTCTAATGGATAATGTAAATAATATTGTGATTGTTTTTGTTACGTTTGTGAACAGTTAATATTTGTAAAAAATAAAATAAAACGTACATCAGAATCCCTGAAAACAATGCATCTGTATTATTTTGGATTTGCCGGGTGAAAAAATTAGATGACCTTAGTGCGGGGGTTGTCACGAGTAAATGAATTTCTTCTATTTGGGATTCCAGTATTATATGCTTCTGCATAACACAAGTTTTCGCTTATAATCCTAAAAGAAAATGTAATTTATTCTAATAAAATTATTATGTCTGTCACAAAATCACAACGTAAATTATTAAAATAATATCATCATATTATTTTCGCATATCCAATTTAAAACATTGTTTATTTATCTTAGCGGCAAAAAGACATAAATTTTGGAAGCAGAACACAAAGTGGTCTTTTTGGTTTGCAATACACAAATTCTCTCTTGGCATTTAGTTTGTCCTCAGCAATTTTGATAAAATAAATTACAAATGCACAAAACTTCAACTAGTGTCCTATTTAGGTTTACAACTACTTTTGTACACCAACTAATTCTAACCTATTAATTATTATAAGAATTATTAACATATTTTCTCCTACAGATGACATATTTATATACTCCAATCACATTATAAAAGAGTTTTCTGTTATGTTTACCGTTAGAAAAGTATGGGTATGTGAAAGTAACATTTAATCAAAAAGAATTTAACAGTTGATTTTCCTCACTGAAATAAACAGTTACTTTTCCAATACATGCACGAAAGTGCATTTTTATTTATTTTTATACATCAATTGAAAGTGGTAAACATTTTACTTGAGATGAGTAATAAAAGAAATGTAGGATAATTAAAATAGTAGGTATAATTCATTTTCTCTTACTAATTGACTAGAGTAAAAAAAAAAATAATAAAGATAAGATCTGGTTATAACTTTTCCAGTATAGTTGTTAATATTATTCACGTATTTTCTATTACATTTCCTCATTCGCAGAAATTAGCATCGATGTGGAACTAATTATATATATATATATAGGAACGATATTACAGAAATGTTTCCTTTCTAGATGATTCAATATGTAGAAAAGAGAAATTTAAATTGCCGTTATATCGCATTCATAAATCAAGAAACATAGATGTAGATGTTAAATTAAAATTTGTGAAATTATTGGAATTTTAATTCCTATTATCGACGTATAAATATTCAATAAAGCTTTTTCGCGTCAGACTGTATTCAGCACTTTCTAAGTTTTACTTTAAAATTTGTCATATGAACCTGTACAATATGTAATATATAAATCTACTAGTTATTTATGTATACAATGATATGTACTCTAAACGTATACAAGTTGTACCGTTAAAAGTTTTCTCAAAGCGAACATGAATTCAAGCGACGATCGTTGACCGTTTTATTGATACATAGATCAATTTGCCAGGCGAACACTTATGAAGAGATAAGGATGAATAACTTACAAAGAAAGGAATGCGATGGAACCAAATCGTTTTGTGTTGACTTTGCTTTGTAAAGGTTTGAATTTAAAATGAAAAGTGGAAACGGTTACTATTATATTTATATATAACCGCTTCTCTTTCAATAATTCATTATTAATAAGAGTGAATTGGGTTAAAGGATCTCTAAAGGGAAGGGAGTAGCAAGAAAAGGAGTAAAATATTTTTAGTCGGATAAAGAAATGATTTAGGTTGTGTCCGATTCAAAAAATCTGTGGGATTATAAAAGTGAACAAAAATTTTTTTGTTTTGCAGTCCTGCAATATTTTGTAATTCCTCTCATTTCTCTATAGTATCTAAAACCAGGTATAATATAAAAAAAAAACATAAAGCAGCATTCAACTAATTTCTCTGTAATAAAATAAGCTTGTTTTTAAAAATTTCTCAGCGTCGTATCATACACCGCCTTCCTGCTCTTGTAATAAAGCACGTGGTCCACAAGGTATGCAATTCACCGTTACACTGCACCTCTAGTTCTTCTGGAGCTAGATTGAGAGGTATAATGTTTGTTTTGTGCGGTATTCACATTTAAATTGTTACTTCAAACCACCCTTGCAGACAATGAAAGTTGTGCTCCAGTCATGTATTGACAGCTTCAGACGTGCCCTCTACTCCTGAACCATGCACGACGATGTGATTTGCGTATAATATAACTAAATCATCAATGAATCCGGGTAGGTCGTTCACATAGAGTATGAAAAGGAGCGGTCCCAGAATCCAGCCCTGAGGCACACCAAACGCACCTTCCTGCCTAGAAGAAGTTAGCACAGCTCCCGTATACATCGCATACTTTCACACAATGCTCCTTTCACTCAAGTAAGACTCGATCAGTTCCAGAGCAGTACCCCTGAAGCCCATAATCTGGAGCTTGTGCGGTAGAACTCGATGATGAGCCTTATCAAAGCCTTAGGCACATACTATGGCTTCTTTGTTATTCAGCCCAACCAAAAGTTTTCAGATTAGTTGAAAAGTTGGGTATGAAGTAGATCTTGTCTATATATATGCTGCGGGCATAGTGGCAAATCGGGCATTGTTAGTAATGCTTGGGCAATGTGAACAATTAGCGCTTATATATATTTCACTATATTTCTAGCATTTCCCGGTTAATGTAAACAATGTCCAGACTAAATTGAGCAAAGTAAATAATTGTCTTCACCATGAGAAATCTAACCTCACTTTTGCATGCGCTGTACAGTGACGTCTTGTGTAACAAAATGGAGCCAACGAATAAGTTTAATGATAAACTAAAAGATATTCTAGAAAAAAAGGTGCCAACACATACAGCATATATATCTAAAAGTAAATATACAGATCTAGTTAGTAGTGGGCAAGCAGCTAAAACAAAAATACGGTAAAACATACCGGAAGAATATAAACTATTAAAACGTTATGATGTAGTTACGATCGAGGATATAGAAAAACTTATTTATCCGAACAATGAAGGCAGTGCAACAATTAAATAGTACTTGCATAATGATGAAATTTATAATATGTTCATCGAGTTCATATCAGCATTGGCCATGGTGCCCGTAATCGAATGGAAAAAGAGTTGCAAGCTAAATATAAAAACATTACAACAGAAAGCATAATGTTATATCTAAAAAATGTTAAAGAAAAAACAGTACGCTGAAAAAGAGATTAGTAGTAAAGCCAATGATCTTCAGCGAATTAATGCTAGGGGTCAGGTCGATTTAATAGGCATGCAAACCCAACAAGACGGAGAGTACAAATACATTCTTGTGTATCAAGATCACCTAACCAAGTGTGTGATTCTTCGACTATTAAAATCGAAACGTGCTGAAGAAGTGTCTTAGTTTTATTAGATATTTTCACTACTTTTGGAGCACCATATATCCTTCAAAGTAATAATGGTGAGGAATTCGCCAACCGAATTATACAAGAATTAGCCGATATGTGGAATGTATTAAAATTAGTTCGCGGCAGACCCAGACACTGGCAATCCAGTATAGAAAATATGCTTGAGACATGGATGCTTCACAATTAGACCAATAAATAGAGTGAAAGTCTAAAATTCATGCAAATGATAAAGAACAGAGTATAACATGAAGCAAAGATATACAGGGTGTTCGCAAAGTTTGACCTAGGCAAAGTTTGACCTAGGTACTTCAACGTCCTGTAGACTTCTGGAGAACGTTGAGTGTCGCATTCAATCAGCCAAAGGATTTGCTATTTAAGGTTTTCATTTCACTTCTCTAAAATAATTCGTTTCCGAGATAATAGACTTTTTTTGTAACATTACATTTTTAAACAAATTGAAATTTCTCATAAAAATTGAAAACGTTGATCTAGTTTTTAGTGTACACATCAAAAATGCCATAAAACACAGGGCGTTCCATTAAGAAAAACATAACTTTGATGCACTGCTAAGTTTTGGAACACTGTATCCTGCATATTATTTTTAAATTGTAAATCTAGTCCGCCTACACTGTAAAAAATTACAGTAATTTTGCCATGGTAAATAAATCAGGAATATTACATGTATCAACGTTGTGAATTTACCACAATAAATCATGTAAATTTTGTTTTATATGTTTTTTCTAGGATATTTAACATGGAAAAAGAAATTTCGGTAAAATTTATAGCTTTTTCATGTAAGTTAAATGTAACAAAAATTCAAAAGGAAAATACAGGAAAAACATGTACAATTTTGTATTTACTCTCAAAATTTACTTAAAGTGTAAAATTGACATTTTTTTTGGGGTATACTTTAAAAGTAATTTACTATGAACTATTAATTTTGCTGTAAAATATGAGGATCTTTATATTTATTTGTTTTTACTTGAATTTTCGGGTAAAACTATAGATATCGTGGAAAATACGAAATTCATATGCCGCAATGTGATTGGTTGTTGGATTATTTATCTGTGCGCGTAGGTAATTCTATTCATTTGTCGAACTTATTATTGGCTCAATGATATCATGTACGTCACAAACAATCGTAGGTTTCGCGTAAGCGTGTTCATTCTTGATCCCTGGTTGAGCGATTCAGTATAACCTATTAGGTGCGATAGAAGAATTAGGTAAGTTGCTTGCTCTCTTCATAAAAATACATATGAAAATTACTTCAGTGTTCGGTAAATATAGACGACTTCATATAAATATTACATACGAATTTTACAGTACAATCTTTAAAAAACACAGCATGTGAAATTTACTAGATGGTGGAAATTTTACCTTATGAAGCAAATTTACCTGTAAAATTGTAGGCAACTTTGTTACCAACGATTTTACATGTAATTTTACTGCAACTTTTTTTACAGTGTAGGCATATCCTAATATACAAATTCTAATTTTTTTATCGTTTGACTACTAAAAACCACGGCGTTACCGCTGTAGCACCCTGTATACTATCATCCGTTTGTTTATTTATGTAATATAGCTTTCTCTCGTGAGCCGGAAGATGAATTCTCGTATATTACGACTCGCCCATAGACCGTGGCGCCATCTGCGCGCTTTTCCGCGACTTGTGGGTGTCCTGTGGACGCAACGGTCGCTCACGATCGGCCACAAAAGAATAAAAATTACCATTGCCCGCCACCGAGAATTCCACCTCGTAAACAGGACATCTTTACGTTCACCGTGCTTATTCGGGTTGAGTGTAAATTTTCGTTTTATTAGAGGTGAACATTCTTATACTGAAGGGTATAACGAAGAGGGGCGTACGTGCTGAAAAAGAGAGGAAAATCTGCCGTCGAGTTATGACAAGGCGGCCGAATGGAACACGGACGCCCGCGCGCGCTTCGTTTCTTGCGGTTGCCGGTTCCATAAACGGTGGTATTAACGAACGGATAACTTCCAATTTTAATGCTGGCCGCGTAGTGTGACGAGGTTTTACGCGAGGCGGCGTGAATTGTGGCGACAATATGATGATACCGCGTCTGGGGCGGGGAGCGAATGAAATACCGTATGACACCGCCGAAAAAATTACACAAGAAACCGTTCTAGTAAGCATAATATCCATCGTGCACCCTCAGAATTTAGACAGGAGGGCAATTAATTATAAACTTAAAGTAGAATATGAAGATATTATATTATTTCTTACGATTTAGCTTTATTTAAAATAAAAAAGAAAAAAAAAAATGAAATGCCAAGGTACACATCGGAGAAACGAAATAAGGAAACCTTTAACTTTCCTTCAGAATTTTTACTTACATTTTCCCCTAAAACTACGATAATCCAACAAAATTATAATATGCAATAGGAAAAGGAAAGTCTCAATGAGTTTTGTAGTACTGATTGTGCTTAGGCTGGATTTTAGAAAATCTTCCATAGAAACATCATTAACAAAAATTAATGTATTTCTGCTAATTACTGCAATAATTTGAAGAGAAATTTTTTCTCAAGAAAGGCAGGATTTCAACCTATATACACTTTCGTCTACCGGACGAACTCTCTACCATTTGAGCTAGTGAGGAAATGTATGTAGGTTCGTAGAATCTACTCAAATCCTGCGTAAGGAGAAAATTTTTCTTGGGAAAAATTCCTCTTAGAATTATTGCAGTAATTAGCAGAAATGCATTAATCTATTAATGATTTCATACTGTAAGAAGCTTGCAATCTCTGCATAATTTGCCCTACTGTCGCCTCTAAGATCTGTATCGAATTGAGTCGATTTGTACGAACCTATATACACTTCCCGCTAGCTCAAATGGTAGAGCGTTCGTTCGGTAAACGAGAGTATGTAGATTCGAATCCTGCAGAGGAAATTTTTCTTGGGAAAAAATTCCTATTAAAATTTATTACAGTAATTAACAGAAGTACATTAATTTGTTAATGATTTCGTACTGTAAAAAGCTTGCAATCTTTAAAATGTTAAAGAAAAGCTGCAGTTTCTATTAGAAGCTGATACTCAAATGCATGTTTGTGCTAGTGGCCGACTTCAAAAATGATTTTCATTTTTCAATGATCATTAAACAAGATTTTCCTTGAACTCCAGCAATTCTAATAAATTTTGGAAATTCTGTAAACTCGAAATAATAACACCTATCGCATACTTGATTGCTGTTTTTTCTAACTGTTTGAGTATGCTGTTCTTAATCGTACATTCAGGCATTGATTCAACGATGATAAAATCTACAACAATTTTCGTTTAAATACGGCAAAAGAGACCTTTTTTTATCTGAACAAACATAAACAATTAAATCAAGTTATTTTTGTTGGTTAAAAAGTAAAATTTAGTTGATTTTCAGGCAATTACTGGAGTCAAAGCGCAACCGTAGCTGCGATGAGGATCCTCATGACAAAACCGCCACCGTAATGTTTACAGGATAGCCCGCATGCTAGATAAATATGAAATTCGTTGAAATCGCTCTCATGCAAATCATATAAGCAAATCCCAAAATCATCGTCATGAGTTTCGTTGTGCGCCATCTTGCGGTCTAGTGACAGTAGCTCTCGAATATTGATAGGTAGTACGTCAACAACATGGTTGGTTGGTTTAACAAAAAACGTTTTATTAAATCAATGCATGTATTTTTCTGATTACATGTATTATATAAATTGTTGTGAAAATGCATAAAAAGACATAATTTATTGTCAGATTCTCAACATGGATTTAGAATTGGTTGATTTTTCCGTGATCTGTTATACTGATAATATTACAATAATCATTTATGAAGGTGAAGATAGTATCGAGACCGTTACAAACGCCATGTTAGATAAAATATATAATATGTTATATTGTATTGAATATTCTGTACCAACAAACTATTCTTAAACTACAAAAAAAAACGAAATATATCATGTAACATTTTTCCATACGTTGCAAAAAACAAAATTGATAGTTTATGAAACTGTATGTTGCAAATAGACAGATAACGTCTCGATCATTAATTATCTACAAAATTCTACATAAGATATTACAAATGTTTAGTATAAATTAAAAAAGTTTTGTGTAAGGATTGATGGAACATTGATTGGAACAGTGTGTGAGTGATTGGAACATAAGCAAAGATATAGGGTGCTCTTTAAAAAAAAATCAAGTTACCTTGGGCTAAAGTTAAGTAAATCGTCAGAATTATAGCGGACACCTGGCATATCATTATATTGATTTTAGATTCACTACTGTATCAAGCTAAGTATGTACGTATGGTATTTAAAATATGAATATCTAAAACAAAAACATATACAAACTACGCCGCCTCACCCGAAAGCTTGCAGCAGAGTATTTTTTTACAGAAGCATAAATAACACCGTTGTTATTACAGATAGGCAGATAGTAGCTTAAAAAAAGTGATGTTATTTTCCTTCGTAGAATTTAAAAATGGAATAATATGTAAAGTGTTCCATTTAAAATTAGAGTAAGTATGCGTTTTCCGACTTTTGTAACACCCTGCATATTGAAAAAACTGTTATACAAG